>CAUJRU010001577.1:0-135772 GCA_963277665.1 Viscum album
CTCTAACCTACAAGGAAGCAGTAAGTGGCACAGATGTTTCCAAGTGGTAAGAAACCATGAATTGTGAAATGGATTCCATGTACCAAAACCAAGTCTGAATTTTGGTAGATCTTTCAGTTGATTTAATGCCTATTGGTTGAAAATGGTTATTCAAGAAGAAACTGAAAATGGAAGTACAAGTCAGTACCTATAAGGCATGACTATTTGAAATAGGCTTTAAACAGCCTCAAGGAATTAGATATGATGAATCCTTCTCACCAGTTGCAATGCTGAAGTACATTAGAGTTCTACTTGCCATTGTGGCTTACCATGACTATGATATTTGGAAAATAGATGTCAAAACAATATTCCTTAATAGGAACCTTTATGAATATGTCTACATGACACAACCTTAATGTTTTGTGACTCCAAAGAACTCCAATAAGGTATGAAAGTTGCAGAAATCCATTTATGGAATAAATCAATCATCCAGGTCATAGAACATTCGTTATGATGAAGCTATAAAAGAATTTGGTTTTATCAAGAATGAATGTGAGCCTTGGGTCTACAAATGGTTTAGTGGGATTGCAGTCATTTTTTTAATATTATATTTTGATGACATATTACTTATTGGAAACAAGATACCAACCTTATAGTATGTTAAGGCATGGTTGAATCAATTCCTCCCCATAAAGGACTTGTGTAATACCCCTGGAAAAGTGAGACTTAAAATGCTAAATCTTATTAGCCATGTCAACAAGGTGCGCCTTTCCTTTCAAGAGCATGCCTGATTAGAACTCCATAGTGAAGCATGCTTGGCCTGGAGTAGTAATCAAGATGGGTGACCTTCTGGGAAGTTTCCCAGGGTGTGTACGAGTGAGGAAAAAACACACTGAAAGAACATGTGTTGGATTGTGGGGACAGTCATTAGTCTGATAAGCGACCCCAGTGAGTAATAGCCTTTAGTGTGGTAGGAAAGAAACCAAGGTATTAAAGGAGACCCATGGGGTCAGATGAAAAGGTTCATGGCCCTAGGAGGTGGGTCGTGACAAATGGTACCAGAGCCAATACCCAACCGGAAGTGCTTAGGCACTGCCTGGGTTTGAGGCTTGGGGTCCACAACGAGGGTGTTGTGCTTTAAATGGGTGGATAATGTAACACCCCTAGAAAATTGAGACTTAAAAAGCTAAATATTACTACCCATGTCAACATGGTGCACCTTTCTTTTCGGGAGCCTACCTAATTATAACTCCACAGTTAAGCATGCTTGGCCTGGAGTAGTAATCAGGATGGGTGACCTTCTAGGATGTTTCCCAGGGTGTGTGTGAGTGAGGACAAAACACACTGAAAGAACATGTGTTGGCCTGTGGGGACATTCATTAGTCTGGTAAGAGATCCTAGTGAGTAATAGAATTTAGTGTGATAGGAAGGAAACCTAGGTATTAAAGGAGACCCATGGGGTCAGATGACAAGGTTCATGGCCCTAGGAGGTGGGTCGTGACAAATGGTATCAGAGCTAATACCAAACTGGAAGTGCTTAGGCACTGCCTGGGTTTGAGGCTTGGGGTCCACAATGAGGGTGTTGTGCTTCAAAGGGGTGGATAATGTAACACCCCTAGAAAAGTGAGACATAAAAGGCTAAATATTACTACCCATATCAACATGGTGCACCTTTCTTTTCGGTAGCCTACCTAATTAGAACTTCATAGTTAAGTATGCTTGGCCTGGAGTAGTAATCAGGATAGGTGACCTTCTGGGATGTTTCTCGGAGTGTGTGTGACTGAGGACAAAACACACTGAAAGAACATGGGTTTCCTGTTGGGACATTCATTAGTCTGGTAAGCGATCCTAGTGATTAATAGCCTTTGGTGTGCTAGGAAGTAAACTGAGGTATTACAGGAGACCCATGGGGTCAGATGAAAAGTTTCATGTCCTAGGGAGGCGGGTCATGACAACTTGGGTGGGGAATTGTATATTCTTGGGATCAAGATCCATTATGATAGATCCAAGAGATTGTTGGGCCTAAGTCAAAGTACATACATTGATAAGATACTGAAGAGATTTAGTGTGAAACAATCCAAGAGTGGATTGTTTCCAGTGTCACATGGCATTCATATTTCCAAGAAAATGTGTCCTTAGACAGATAAGGAAAGAAATATAGTGGAAAGGACTCCATATATATCAGTGATTGGGTCATTATTGTATGTCATGCTATGCACTAGGCTAGATGTCGCCTATGCATTGGGTGTAGTAGGCAGATATCAAGCTGACCTAGGTGACCACTATTGGGTGGTAGTCAAGACTATCCTAAAGTATCTGAGAAGTACTAAGGATGTGTTCTTGGTTTATGGAGGTGATAAGGAACTAGTCATCATAGGATATTCAAATTCCAGTTTCTAGAATGATCAAGATGACATGAAGTCACAAATGGGATACATCTTCACATTGAATGGAGGTGCAGTGAACTGGAACAGCTCAAAGCAATGTGTGGTCATAGATTCTAAAGTAGAGTCCAAGTATATCGTAGGTTATGAGGCAGCTAAAGAAGTAGTTTGGATGTGATGCTTTATATAGGAGCTAGATGTGATACCTAGAAGTAAATATCCCATCACATCCAAACTACTTCTTTAGTTGCCTCATAACCTGCGATATACTTGGTCTCCGCTATAGAATATGTGACCACACTTTTCTTCGAGCTCTTCTGCTAGACCTCAAATAATGGTCATGTTTCCGCTGAGTCAAGACTTTTGTCAAGGGGTTTGCCATGTTCTCTTTTGTGGAAGCACTGCTCACTGCAACTTCATATCTCTGACAAAAATACCTAAAGAGATGATACTTCCGAAGTATGTTCTTAAAAGGCTAAATATTACTACCCATGTCAACATGGTGCACCTTTCTTTTTGGGAGCCTACCTGATTAGAACTCCACAGTTAAGCATGCTTGGCGTGGAGTAGTACTCAGGATGGGTGACCTTCTGGGAAGTTTCACAGGGTGTGTGTGAGTGACGACAAAACAAACTGAAAGAACATGTGTTGGCCTGTGGGGACATTCATTAGTCTGGTAAGCGATCCTAGTGAGTATTAGCCTTTGGTGTGCTAGGAAGGAAACTGAGGTATTATAGGAGACCCATGGGGTCAGATGAAAAGTATCATGTCTTGGGGAGGCGGGTCGTGACAAATTGTGTGGGGAAGTGTATATTCTTGGGATCAAGATCCATTGTGATAGATCCAAGATATTGTTGGTCCTAAGTCAAAGTACATACAATGATAAGATACTGAAGATATTTAGTGTCAAACAATCCAAGAGGGGATTGTTTCCAGCATCACATGGCTTTCATATTTCCAAGAAAATGTGTCCTTAGACACATAAAGAAAGAAATATAATGGAAAGGACTCCATATATATTAGTGATTGGGTCATTCCTGTATGTCATTCTATGCACTAGGCAAGATGTCGCCTACGCATTGAGTGTAGTAGGCAGATATCAAGATGACCTAGGTGACCACAATTTGGTGGTAGTCAAGACTATCCTAAAGTATCTGAGAAGTACTAAGGATATGTTCTTGGTTTATGGAGGAGATAAGGAACTAGTCATCAGAGGATATTCAAATTCCAGTTTCCAGAATGATCAAGATGACATGAAGTCACAAACGGGATACAAATTCACTTTGAATGGAGGTTCAGTGAACTGGAAGAGCTCAAAGAAATGTGTGGTCATAGATTGTATTGCAGAGTCCAAGTATATCGCGGGTTATGAGGACAAAAAACACTGAAAGAACATATGTTGGCCTGTGGGTACATTCATTAGTCTGGTAAGCGATCCTAGTGAGTAATAGTCTTTGGTGTGCTAGAAAGGAAACTGAGGTATTACAAAGACCCATGGGGTCAGATGAAAAGTTTCATGTCCTGGGGAGGCGGGTCGTGACAACTTGGGTGGGGAAGTGTATATTCCTGGGTCAAGATCCATTGTGATAGATCCAAGAGATTTTTGGGCCTAAGTCAAAGTACATACATTGATAAGATACTGAATAGATTTAGTGTGAAACAATCCAAGAGGGGATTGTTTCCAGCATCACATGCCATTCATCTTTACAAGAAAATGTGTCCTTAGACACATAAAGAAGGAAATATAATGTAAAGGACTCCATATATATCAGTGATTGGGTCATTCCTTAATGTCATGTTCGCATTAAGTGTAGTAGGCAGATATCAAGCTGACCTAGGTGACCACCATTGGGTGGCAGTCAAGACTATCCTAAAGCAATGTGTGGTCATAGATTCTATAGCAGAGTCCAAGTCTATCGCAGGTTATGAGGACAAAACACACTGAAAGAACATGTGTTGGTATGTGGGTACATTCATTAGTCCGGTAAGCGATCCTAGTGAGTAATAGCCTTTGGTGTGCTAGGAAGGAAACTGAGGTATTACAGGAGACCCATGGGGTCGGATGAAAAGTTTCATGTCCTGGGGAGGCGGTTCGTTACAACTTGGGTGGGGAAGTGTATATTCTTGGGATCAAGATCCATTGTGATAGATCCAAGATATTGTTGGGCCTAAGTCAAAGTACATACATTGATAAGATACTGAAGAGATTTAGTGTGAATCAATCCAAGAGGGGATTGTTTCCAGCATCACATGGCATTCATCTTTCCAAGAAAATGTGTCCTTAGGCACATAAAGAATGAAATATAATGGCAAGGACTCCATATATATCAGTGATTGGGTCATTCCTGTATTTCATGCTATGCACTAGGCTAGATATCACCTACGCATTGAGTGTAGTAGGCAGATATCAAGCTGACCTAGGTGACCACCATTGGGTGGTAGTCAAGACTATCCTAAAGTATCTGAGAAGTACTAAGGATCTGTTCTTGGTTTATGGAGGAGATAAGGAACTAGTCATTAGAGGATATTCAAATTCTAGTTTCCAGAATGATCAAGATTACACGAAGTCACAAATGGGATACATCTTCACTTTGAATGGAGGTGCAGTGAACTGGAAGAGCTCAAAGTAATGTGTGGTCTTAGATTCAATAGCAGAGTCCAAGTATATCGCATGTTATGAGGCAACTAAAGAAGTAGTTTGGATGTGATACTTTGTCTAGGAGATAGATGTGATACCTAGCAGTAAATATCCCATCACATTGTAATGTGATAATACTGCAGTGGTGGCACTCGTAAAAGAGCTAAGGTCACATCAACGGAAAAAGCACATACTTCGGAAGTATCATATCGTGAGGTATTTTTCTCAGAGAGATGAAGTTGCAGTGAGTAGTGCTTCCACAAAAGAAAACGTGGCAGACCCCTTGACTAAAGTCTTAACTCAGCAGAAACATGATCATTATGTGAGGTCTAGTGGAAGAGCTCGAAGCAAAGTGTGGTCACAGATACTACAGCAGAGTCCAAGTATATCATAGGTTATGAGGCAACTAAAGAAGTAGTTTGGATATGATTCTTTGTCTAGGATCAATATGTGATACCTAGCAGTAAATATACCATCACATTTTAATGTGATAATACTATAGTGCTGGCTCTCGTAAAAGAGATAAGGTCACATCAATGGAAAAATCACATACTTCAGAAGTATCATATATTGAGGTATTTCTCTTAGAGAGATGAAGTTGCAGTGAGCAGTGCTTCCACAAAAGACAAAGTGGTGGACCCCTTGACTAAAGTATTGACTCAGTAGAAACATGACCATTATGTGAGGTCTAGAAGACTGAAAGTCGTAGGCAGTTGGCTCTAGTCCAAGTGGGAGTTTGTAAGAGTTGGTGTCCTAGAACCAACTATTTTTACTTTTATTACATGGATATTTAATTTATTATTACGTATTGTTCATTGTTCTTCATGACTATGATGTAATAATGTCCTAGAGTATTTGTTGCGTTGATAAGTTCATGTAAATTCCCTGCTTTGATGAGAGCCTTGAAATGATATAACAACATTCTTAAATATAGTTTTGTGGTTGGATGACATACTATTATGGGACACATAGCATGCAGACTGTCAGGTGCGAGTACTCATAAGCAGATGAGGCTTCCTCTCATAAAGTCCACACTTAGTAATCTCCAAGATAAGAGATTATGAGAGCAGACGCGATAATAGGAATTATACATGTTTTAGTGTCATCAGATATTTCTATCTACGAGTGTGTGTAATGATCCTTAGACTTTAATATTATCATTAATACATTTCATGACTCTCGCACTTTTATTTACTGATTAAAACTATCACGCAAATAATTGGTGGGAAGTAGGGTACACTGGGTGCTTCACGAGTGGAATGTTATTAATGGATAAGTCAAGGAAGTATTTGTCTCTTACATTTATTAAATTTGATATCTCGGCCCTTTGATTGAAATAGAATCGTCGTGTAAAATTCCATTTTCATAGTGTAACGATGAGTTTATTTCAGGTAGTCAAAGAATGAAGTATCAAGCATAAAAGTTGATGACAATATTATGAAACCTTCTTTATGAGATATTGCAAAAAAGGGATTATATTACATAGTGATCATTCGTATGTGGATGTCCTTGTTGCGACTTTACATTATTTCTCTGGGGTGCATTGACTCGTTGCTAGATACTACTCTTGGGATTTAGGCAAGCTCGCCTAATTACAATGAGAAATAATCTTAGAGGGTCAAACACTATGTGTTTTTGGTGGTCTCGGTTAAATTCTATTTGAATTTAATTAATGAAATAAATATTATTCTCAAGACCATGGAATAACTTTATTCAAGTTAAAATGATTTCATAAATTAAATAATATTTATTTATTTATTTTATTGAACATTTGATAAATATTTATTTACTAGTTTGTAAGTAAAATATTTATTTCAGAGAATAAATTATTTTTTTATTTATTCAGGTGTTCAATAAATGGAAGTGGATTTTGAGTAAACCAAGGTTGGTCCGGTAGTAAAATAATTATTTTCAAGCAATTAAATAATTATTTAACTAGTTGGCACAAGTTAAAATAATAATGACACTTCTATTATTTTGTGACGTAGATTTTTATTTTATAATTCTATTTTGTGCAAGTTGGCACACCATGAATAATGACGTAGTATTATTATTTTTATTAGTATTGGGTTTTTTCTACGTTCATGAATATATTTAATTGTTGATGTGAAATTAATATTGTAACTGAAATTCCATGTATATAAATAGATAAGTAGGCCTATTGTGCCATACACCACACCACACTATAGGTAAATTGAGAATTGTTGAACAAAACTATTTCTCTCTCAAATCCTCTTCTCTCCCCTCTCAAGAATGAGATACGTTCTTCAAGACCGAAGTATAAGAGGTCAAGAACGATCGACACAAGACACTCGATTCGCCACGCTAGAACCTGGAGAACGAGCGGTGTTGATCGGAGGCCATTGGATCATGTGTGGATCACTTCTAGAGGTATTTTAGTTTGAATCCTTACAAGCACAACGAGATAATCCAAAAGGGTAATTTCGAACAATCAACATCATCTACGAAGAAAAACACAAAATATCCAGGTATTATTTTTCTTTATGAAATTAATTAAATTAATTATAAACATAATGTACAAGTTTCTCTCTAAAGGTTTCAGGCCTCTTTCTTCTTTATCTAAATCTTTTATTATATTCTATGGATATTGGATTTCATCATCGTATTGATCCCAGAAAAATCATTGATCATGGTGAAAATCAAAGATGGGTGTCATCCCAACTATGCTTCTGCTGCGCCCGGAACCTTCATTTATGGTATAGGGTGACTCTATTAGATGATAGTGTAGTCATATTTGGTGAATCCGGTTGAGGAATCCAATATAGGGGATTCTGAGGTAGATATTTATAAAGATCATGTTGTTTAGACTCATTCCCTAGAGGGATGGTTTCAAGATGTTCAGCATTAGGTGATGTTCTAGTGGAGGCTATTTTTTTCTTTATAAATGTATGATGTAGTTCCCTATGATCACTATAGATCATATTTGGTAATAGATCTTGGTGTGGCTAAGATCTATCCTCCACCCTCATGAAAATCTAGGGATTTTGAGAAACTCTATTTCAGTTAGAGAATTGAGAATCTAAATTTAAAGTAGAAATCTGTTTTATATAAATTTAGTGGAAGCCAAGTTAAATTTCTATATAAATAATCTCAATATAATATTAACCAAAAATATTTATAGAGCCTTTACTAATGAGTCTTCCTTGAAAAAATGGGGATTCATATCTTTTTCTTCTTTGTAAATGATTAATTTTTATCATCATACAATCCCCATGAAAATCCTTTATAAAGAGGTGAAAACACCCCTACCCTTTATATTTAATAATTTTTGGGTTATTCATCCAAAATATAGTAAGATAGTTTATGACATTTGGATCTCAATTGAGTACAAATACAATTCTTTGGACTGAATTCTCAAGTTTAAATTACTTAAGTGAAATATAAAAGATTAGAGAATAATTTTTTCATTATTTTAGACAAGGATATTGACTCTATTGAAAATTTATTACACCTACATCAAGAATTAATCATTACGAATGACTTATCTAGAATCATAGAGCATAAATCTATGGTATCAACTAGTCTAAAAAATCTCATATAGATAAAAGAGAACTTGCAAAATAAAAAATTCAGAGATGGATGGCTCAGTAATGGTGAAAAAAAATTCAAAAAAATTTAATTATATTAACATTTTTGTAAAGGTTAATATGACTTTATCACTAATCAAAGATGGTTTATGTATTTTGTATGACATAATTTCCCTGTCTCACCATGTTTTATCTTTTTACATGAATCATTTCCATGACATCACCACTAGCTCAGATTTAATTGATGGTATTATTCCTAAATTAGAGACTATTAAATAGAACATCTTTATAACCTTAATTATTCTTGATATTGAGATTAAGGAGGTTTTACTTGGCCTTAATACTAAGATATATCATTGCCCTGATGGTTTCACCAATCATTTTTTCAACACCTTCTAGGATACCATTCAGCATGTTGTCTATAGATTAGTCATTCATTTCTTAAAGGGTGGTTCTCCCACACATAGTACCAATTCTCAATTCCTTTCCCTTATCCCAAAGGTGTAAAATAAAAGTGATATTATCTAATTTAGATTATTTTCTCTTTTAAATAATATTAAAAAAATCATGGGAATAATTATTTCCCATAGGATTTTCAGAGTCTCAAACAAGATCATTTCCTTGAATTAGTTTTCCATCATTAAAAGGAGAAAAATACAATATTGCTTTATCACTACATCTAAATATTTTAATATTATGAGAAAAAACTACAATGGGTAATATTGAATTAAACCTTGATATTAAAAATCCTTTTAAACCAAGGAAAATGGATTCACTAGTATGACATTAGTCATATATGGATTTTTTGAGATGTTTGTTCAATGAGTTAAAATTCTTCTGATTTTAGAATATATTTAAATTATTATTAATGGTTCTCTTTAGGGTTACTTTACATGGAAAATAGAGGTTAAGAAAGGTAATACCCTCTCTACAATATTTTTCCATTGTAGAAGACTAACTTAGTAGGGTTCTTCTTAACAAGGTTGATAAAGATGATTTGAATACCATTAGAAAAAACATACTTTTATCTACTCATTCAGATTTATTTTATATTTATGGAATCCTCCTCTTTACCCAAGGATAAAAAAGAAATATTAGGATCACCAAAAATTATTTCTTTAATTATGGTAAATTTGCAGGCTAAAAGATCAACTAGAATAAATCCTTTATTTTTTGGGAATTTTCTTTTACCCATAAAATTGACCATTATAAGAGAACTAGGCATAATATAAGGGGAATAACCTTTTACATACCTTTTAGTTCCTATGTTTTTGGTAATACCCCATGATAATTACTTTTATCATATCCTGGGTCAAATTCAAATGCTAATGGACTTCAAGAAAGGGAAGTCTCTTTTAATAGAAGGAAGAGTTTTCCTTGTGAAATATGTTCTCATTTATAACTTTATCTATTCATTTAATTTGTAAAAATGGATTTCTTCTCTACTAAAGAGAATAAACACCTCCATCAAGAATTTTTCTTGGGGTGGGATATTTTTTTATTGAAGGGTTACCATTATTCCATGGAAATAATTTTTTATTCCTCATGTTCTTATAGGTCTTGGAAATAAAAATCATTTCAACTTCAATCAATATCTTCAAGAACATTTATATGTGTACTTTATAATGATAAACTAGATTCTATAGGCATCCACATATCAATTTTTCTTGTAAAATTGAAATTTTTAAACATTATTTATGTAAAATCCTTTATCCATTATTCCTCCAAATCCAGATTCTTAATTATTTATATGTAACATCATTGTCTAGTTAATTTGAATCCATCTTTGAGTTGTTCGGTTTGATAATTAGATAGTTATTCCCCGGGTGGACCTGCTAGATTCCTCTACTCTAATAATCAATATGATTACCACTGTAAAAGAAGTAATGGATTACCTTTTGACTCTTCATGATATTGTGAAATAAATTGTTAACAACCTTAACTTCATTGTTCATGAGGACCTATTGATTTGGGAACCAATGATGGATGGGATGCTCAATTCCAAGTTATATTGTAGAAATTCAAGATAGGGTAATGTGAACTTTTTTATTGGGAATTTAGAAAAATGTTATTATGGCCTCTATATTTATATTGATATAGAGTTTGTAATTCTCAAAGATTCATGTCAACTCTAGTATTCAGTCAGTGGGTATCTCACCTTTCCCTAGATGCATCTTATTTCATCAACTGAGGAAACATGTTAATAATTTATTATTAATTTTTTTATAGATTCAACTCTTTGGAAATCAGTCTTTTACATATATGAGGTTATCCCCCCCCCCAACCAGTATGATTCTATAAAATATCATTTCAAAGTGTACTCCATGATTCCCATCTATTGGAAGCTTCATAACATCTTTCAGGTGGCCAAAACTAAATTCATTCATATTATTTGGCATGGAAAAAATAATCATATTCATGAGCAGACCTCTTTCAACGTATAATATTCTATTTTAAAATTCATTGTATTAGAGCATAATTATAACTCTATTCCTCATTATCACTACAATAACTACGTTCATGATTTTTCATTTCTGAAATTCCTTAATATTATAGGTAATTTCTTCCCTCCATTTAAAACCCTTAAAGTCATATGAAAACCGTCATTTATTAGTTGGACTAAATGCAACTCCAATGGATATTCCAATGAAAATCTAAGATCTGTGGGATTTTGATAAATCTTTAAAGATAATAATAATGACTTCAGGGACTTCATTTATGGTCCATATGGTATTTCCTCTTCATTATAAGATGAAATTATTTTCCTGATCAATTTGGTTTATATGGAAAAGTAATGAAGGTGAAACAATTTATGGCTTGATTATGACTCTAATTCTATTGTGAATGATTTTTGAACTAGTAATATTCACCTATACTAGAAGATTAATGCTTGATGGATCAAATTATTAAACATTATCTCCTCAATGAACTATTTTATTACTCATGAATTTCGTGAAGTTAATTATCTTTTTGACATCCTTGAAAATTAAGGGTTTAGTTTTGATGGTCCATTTTTTCTATAATTCCCTCCCTAAGGATTTTATTCCACTTTACCAAAGAAATAAGTGTAAAATTATATCTTTTATACTTCTGTAACTTCATTTATTTCTAATAAATGATACTTTTACATTGAATAAAATCTCATATTTCTAAAAAACATGCTCCTGGTGAGTTGATTTAGCCACTCGATAACCCCTATGGAAGTTAGAGGACATGTTGATGGACTTTATCACTATTTTTCGTCAAGATCAGGTCATATATGACATTATATGGGTCATTATGGAGTGCTTAAAAATTAATCTAACTTCATGGTAATCAAATATTTGGGTATAGTGGATGTTTTTTCAAGGAAATATATAGAGGAGGTTATGAGGGTTCATGAGGTTTTGAAGACGATAATCTCTGATCATGATCCTCATTTCACCTCCCAAGTTTGGATAGGTCTCTAATATGCTTTTAGCTCTTATTTATACCTTAGGGATTATTTTTTCTATAATATAGACTTTTTTAAAGGGTGGGTTATTCAGAAATTGTAGTAAAAGTTGCACACATGAATTCTAGATTTTAGATATTCATAGGTGAGGGAATAACCCTTAGTGAAATTTTATTTTAATAATAGTTATTGCAATACTATTGGTATTTCCTTAGTAAAAGTTTTTTATATCCAAACTTTTAGATCTATATTGTATTGGACTAATTTTAGAAAGAAAAATATTATTGGAGTGTAATTGGTGATAAGTATGATGAAGAATTGTTAGATGATTCATGAACAGATGAGGGATTCTCAAGAACATCAAAATTATTATATTATTCATTGGTAGAGGACACTTGAGTTCAACATGGAAGATCATTTTTTCATGAAGGTATCTCCATACAATGATAAATGGAGGTTTGATATGGTAGTAATATTTCTCCCAAGTTTTTTGGTCTTTTTGAGGTGTTAATGCATGTTGGGTCAATTGTGTATTTATTTTCACTTCCCTTATAGATGAATAAAATCCATAATTTATTATATGTATCACATATTCAATATTATCTTCGAAATGATTCATATATCATTAACTAGTGTGATGTGGGTGTTAAATATGATGGAATATTTGAGGAGCATCCTATGGAAATTTAGGAACCCTAATAGAAGGTGTTGGAAATGAATGTCATTCCCTTGGTTCATGTCTCAAGGAGGAATGATGTCTTGGAGGAGTGTACTGGGAAATGTGACTTGCAGATGCATACTCAATATTCCAAATTATTTGATGATTTATTTTTTTCAGAGATGATATGTATAACCTTGTTTTATTTATGATATGATTAATGATGTTGAATATTTATGCACCTTATTCCTTTAATGTAATTTTTTTTTGTTATTATTATATAAATATACCTGAGAGGTATCTCACTATGTAATTGTTTTGATTTCCATTAATTTTCTTATTGGGTTTTGTTTTAAGTTCTAAAGGATGATATTTATTTGAGAGGTATCTGATGTAGGTTCCTGGTTTTCTTGAAGCCATCCCTTTTTGTTTTCTAGGGTATGGAGGCGTCTATATGAAGCATTGTGGTGTTTTGGGGGGTTAGGAATATATTTTTCCCCTTTAAAGGTTCAACACATCATGGTTGTAGACATGGTGGTGGTTGTGATGAAGACCATTTGAGGTTATTTCTATCGGATCTAACCATAATGATTATTGGATAACTCAAGGAGTTACATGGCCATAGTTAGGGGTGTTGTGACTGAAGTATTACCCTATATAAAATATATAAGTTCTCTATACTCTTAGTGGAGGTTGTGATATCATGGAAAGTTTGGTGTATTTTCCATTTTCAGAAAGTGGAGAACCACTCCTTACCTATTTCAATTTTGGTGGGTATGGAGCTTATATAGTTTCCCAATGAGAAATAGGGATAGATAAAACACCTAGGTTGATTTTAATAGTTTTAAATTAAGGTGAGGTTGAATTGAGAGAAGAATATTGGAAACTGTAAGCTTGGTATTTCCATGTTATGGTCTTGGGTTTGGTGAACTAAAATGGTAGAAGAAATTTCATTATTCTATTGTGTTCAGTTACAATGGTATTCTAGAGATTATAACTGATTAATCCATGTTGTAGTGCATGTTGAGGTTCCAGAAAAACTAATTTAAAATGGTTTTTTAAATCCTATATGGTTCGGGTGGATATGACCATTTCAAATGGAAAAAAACATGGATCTCCTTTGACTGGAGGCACCACAGTCATGTTTGACATTACCATGCAGTGGTGGAGGACTACTATTATTTCTCTACAAATATAGTTTCATAAGTCCCTTATTTTATCTCATATTTTCTCACTTTGAACCATATATGACCCTGGTCATTCTCAGTGCTCCTTAGTGATTTCTATTGAGGGTTTGAACCTCTTGTTTTTTCGGAACAAACTCTCTTGAATCGAGGTACTCTCCTCTCCTCTTCTCATATTATTTATTACCCCCCCCCCTTCATTTTGGAGGTTCATTGAAGAAATATTTCTCTGGTTTTGGTTGGTTTTGAGTGTGTCTTGATGGTTGTTATCTATAGATAGGATCAAAGGTGGTTCCTTTTGAGTTTGAAAGAGGTTGATTCCTTTTTAGTCCATTCATGTGTGGTGATTTTTTTAAGCTCCATGTCAAGGATGGGGATTAATGACATTTATTTTTTATGTTCAAGTATAGGATTAACATTATTAATCTTAAATGAGTATATGGTTGATGTTAACCTAATGAACATAATAATATTAAAATTTATAATCGAATGATATTGGAAGGGTGTTTTGATTTTAATGCAATTATTAATTGACCATGATGGTTTCCTCATGATACTTACTAGATAGTGTAGTTTATCCTTATTGTGAATATTATTTTTTTATAGAATATTTGACAATTTTAAATTGGTTAAACAAAGTAAATATAGTAAAGAATAAGTAAATAATAAATGATTCATATGAACTAAGTTTATTATCCTTCTTAAAAACATTGAATAATAAAGTTTTTTCTTTCCTTAGATGATTTTATATATTTTTATATATTAAATATTATGATTCTTGTTGATAAAACCCACTCATAAAAAATTTCTTAATCCAAGATAGTATTGTAAAATATTTTTTTGATGGAATTAAATCCTTGGAGTTGTTTTGAAACCTAGCCTTGTTGGATAAAGCTTATATGATTTGATGTCATGGACTGGGTTTCCCCAAGAATGTTTTGTACTGAAAATATATTTTCATTCATGTATATATCATTGGATGGTAAATAACTTGTTGTGTTTTGATATGTGAACCTATTATGGTTGGATGGTTGGGTGAGGGATAGGAATGTTTTCCCAGGTTATAGCAGTGGATTGATGTCAATGATAGTGGAATGGAATGGATGTGTGGAAAGGTGTCATGGATAACATCATGATTATTTGTATGGTTGTATAGTTAATATTTCCCATATTATTTTTTTAAATGGTTTTTTGGATATTGGTTGATTTTTTTTATTATTTCTACTTGTTGTAGTACACTAGCTTTGTTTGTTAATATCTCTCCTATGAGCGTGGGTCAGATGAGTCATATAATACCTAAGAATATGGGATGTTAAATGAATTATAAAGAACTCATGGGATTGAGTGTTGATGTTGGTAATTATTAAATTAAAGGGAACCAAATATTTGTTAGAATTAATTATATCTAAGATCATTAGTTACAAGATGGAATTTGTAATCTTTAACTCAAGATCACTTTGTATTTTGATTGAATAAATATTTTAAACTATAATTGATGGTGTGGTTTAATAAATAAATGGTAATTTCTAATTACTAAAATTAATTCATTGATTTTGTTACTATAATAATTTTTTTCATGTATGAGATATAACTTTATAGACCTTAGCAGTGAAAGTATAATTTCCATGCAGGATGATACCTACAATTCAAGCCTAAATACAGGTGGTTTCTCCTAGTTTATTTGTTTGTGATATGGTATTTATGTTTTATTATTTTATATTCTCCACCACCCAAATAATTTGGGAAACTAATGCTAAATGTTTTTTGGATTCTAGTTGTTTTCCCCAACATTTGGGTTGGAGATGGAATAAATGGTTGACTACTCCCTCTTCCCTTCTTTTCCTTCAAACATAGCATGATGTGTAGGCATTCACGAGCTATGATGGATCATAGTATTACCATACTTGTATGTGTGAGATATTTCATCTTGAGGTATAACATATACTTTTATTCTGACTACAGTGATTTTGGTTTTTATCATTGTACTTATGAATGGGTGGTAATGGCTTGAGGTTTAGTGCTTGATACCCAAGCTATAATGGATGTTATGCTTCTACTTGGTTGTAGTTGTGAAGACATTCATGGGGTGTAGGATGGTATAATTATGTGGTTATTACAGAAGATTTCTAATGTGGAATGGAAACCCCTATGGTGTCTTGGGGTAGGTACAGCTGACACCCTACCCACCTCATTTGTCTCTTGATTTGGTATGATTATTTGGATGTGTAAGGGATTGAAGTTCTTTATTTTTAGAATTGGTGCATGGGAGCGATAAACCAGTGTGGAAGTGGATGTGGGATACCTTTTATATATATGCTCTTGATATTTTACTAAAAATTTATATGCATTTCTTTGTGAGATAAAATTGGTGAGGTTGGGATTTAGTTCACTTGATTTAGGTGGTGAGTTGGTTTCCCCTATTTATTCATTGGGATTTAGTATGATTCTTTTACATTTTCATGTGAGGTTTAATTGGGATTGATTGTTTATTTGTGTTATGGACTTTATTTTTGGAACTTATATCTTATTTTGTAATTTATATATTGATGTTAATGTCTCCCATTTGTTCAAGTTTATACCCTCGGTGTGAGTCTCCAACCCATGGACTACTGCAGGTGGGATTTAGGGGTCACTCCACCCTTCACTTCTAGCCCACAAAGCATACCAATGGGGGTCATGGCACACTAATCACACAACTTGTGGGTTACAATTCAGAGTAGTTGCACTAACCCTCCAGGTTTACAAACCTCATAAAAATTAATAACTCACTTATCTCACATAAATTATAAAAAATCGACCATTTAGAGGGGATTATTTTTATCAATTGTTGCGGTTATAACCCTATATAGATATATTATTGGCCATTATGAGAAATTGTTACTAACATGGACACCTACTCTAATTAGTGGAGGTTTTTTATAAGCATGGGAAATGTATAAAAATTGATTTGTGGATATGTTAGTGATATTTTTAACCCCATATAAATGTTTCTATAAAAAATATTAGAAACCACCATTAGAGGACAATATAGTTTTAAAAAATTGAAAAATTAGGTGACGATTCCATATTTGATTTCTTTAAATTCTATGTACATGTTTATATTTATGTATATTTATACATAAAAATTTTATCAGAATAATATATTAAAATATATAACCTATATACATTTATATTATACATTAAATACATTTATAATTTAGATTTATTTGTATATTTATATTATATATTAAATACATTTATATTAATTTACAAATAAATATAAAATTTTTTGAAATGTACAATATTATATATATATATATATATAAATAATATACACACATTTAATATAATAAAATATTTATATTTATATATAAATAAAAAATTTCATAAATTTAAATATAGATATATCTATACATGTATTTATAAATGCAGTTATATTATGTATTCAAATATTTATTTATATATTATACATTTATAAACTTATGTATTTATATGAATTCAATTAAAAAATAAAAATATATAGTATACAAATACTAATATATATTATATGAATATTTATATGTACTATACAAATAAGCATCATGGGGCGTTGTTTAGTGGTTATGCACCCATAATACCCATGGTGGTGAGTTAAGGAGTTCCTGGTTTCGAACCACTGCATCTACAGCTTTCTTTCCTTTGTACCCCCACTGTAGAGACCCGTAAATTTCAAGGAAATTTTTTTTCTTAAATTCTTTGGAATTTTACGAGTACGCAGTTTCTGACGGCACCTGATTCTGAGGCCTGGTGTGCCTGGAATAAGTTTTCTGAAGTTTTGTTAAGCTTAAATTAATGTACGTAAGCAGTTTTCCTGAAAAATTAGAATAACTCTTAAACGGTTACACAGATCAGAAATCCGAGGACAACATTGTGCTCAGGATAGCGGGTTTACCCTAGGCGTGACTTAAGTTTAGTCGGCACAAGACTCCTGTGAGAAAACCCGAAAATGGAATAACCGTAAATAAAATAATTAAATAAAGTTATTTTATTTTTCAAATGCTTATAACTCACAAACGGTAACTCATATTAGAAATTCAACACCATTGTTGAACTCGTGAGGGTATGCTTCCTTTAAACAGATAGTAACTTTGGCCGGTGCGAGCCACCTAAGAAAGTTAGTTTTTGGTCATAAATAAAATAATTAAGTGACAATTATTTTATTGTAAAATTCATAACTTCTAAATGGTAACCAGAATTTAAAATCCAAGAGTACAGTTGAGTTCATTGGGGCGTGTTTATCCTAGGAAGATCCTAACCATGACCTCAGTGGGTCGAGGGTGACGGATAATAATTTTCCAAACTTTTTTACAGGTACGTTCAGTAAATGTACGAGCGACGTTTTATAACTTTTGAACGGGTGCTCGGAATCGAATTCTGAGGGCACCATTGAACTCGCAGTGCTGAGTAGCATTTTATAACTTTTGAACCGGTGCTTGGAATCGAATTACGAGGGCACCATTGAACTCGCAGTGCTGATATTCGCTTAAGAAGACTTTCACCTCAACGGCGGATGATCGGGTATGAAAGTTTTTTTTTGGGTTTTATGTGGCTTAATAAAATAAAATAAGTGAATAATTTATTTTATTTTGTTAAACACATGCACTGCGGATAAAGTGGTTAGAAGCTCCACTTGGGAGTTGGTGGTGGAACCGCCACACCCTAACCTCCCATTTAATGGGGAGGGAAAGAAAACCTCTCAAACCCCCCCATCAATTAATTTTATATGTCGATGTAAAATTAATTAGTCTCAATTAATTTTATGAGTTGACATAAAATTAATTGTTGTCAGTTAATTTTATGGGTCGACGTAAAAATTAATTGTTGTGATTTAATTTTATGTGTCGATCTGAAATTAATTTCTGTAAATTAATTTTATGTGTCAACTTAAAATTGATTCGTGTCATATATTTTGATACAGGCTATGTGGGGGAAACTTTTTGGCATCCTCCACTCTTAAGTAGTGTCAACGCACCTCTGAAATTGTGCCAACACAATTTAATTCGCCCGACCCCCTTTTTAAATTAAGTAACCGCATCGTTCATATTTAGGAAGGTTCCAAATAAATGAACCATCATAAATTCCACAATGGTTACATACCTCTCCCCCTCTCATATATATAGGGAGCTTGGGAGAAGGTTTTCGGACGGCTTCACCAAGCGACGAAGTGCTGGTAATGTATTGCGATGCCCAACACTTGGGAAAATCATATCCTCTCCAACAAAGAACGCGAAGAACGCCGACGACACCCTCAGCTTCATCCTTCCCGACGTTGACAGAATGACGCCCATCTACCGTGACTCCGTCTACTGCGACATCGACGAATGCCTTATTTGAGGTACGGGTTTGATTTTATGTTTGTGAATATTTGGGCGTTCATCGTTAATCTTTTAATCGCTTGATATCGATTAACGGGAGGGGGTCAGACCGCACACACACGGCCGACCCTCCTCCCTTTTTACTGTTGTCCTTCATTGTGGATTGGAACGGAGATAGCGCGGTGTCGTCGTACCGTGTGGAAATTAGGGAACCATAACAAAGGAGTGTGGCGTCGTCGCGCCGTGCCCTTAAGGCCGAAAGAGGCCGTGGCCGGAGCAGGGGCCGCGACGGAGGGGCGCGGCGCTGTCGCGCTGCGCCGGAGCATCTTTAAGGGTTGTGGCCGCAGCGGGCCACAGCGGAAGACCTGGAGGCGGCCGGATAAAACCGGCCACCGGCGCTTGGAGGGCGGGACCATGGGGTCCCGCGGCGGTGGCACCGGCTGGTCAACCGGGCTGGCCGTTCAGGATTTTGGGGGTTGTAACCCCCAGTGGTGGACAGGCGGTCCCCCCATATGGGGCCGCCGTTACAAGGTGAGGAGGCAGCGGCCCCCCTTCGCGCCGCTCGGTCACAAACCGATCGCCCAGCCGAGCTGGGCCGCTCGCGTTGGGTCGGGGCGCCCCGCCGCTGGGTCGGGCCGCCCGCTGGGCCGGGCCGCACCGCTGGGTCGGGCCAGGCTGCGCTGCTGGACCGGGCTACCCGCTGGGCTGGTTCGTGCCGCGCCGAAGTGGGCCAGACCCATGTCGGGTCGAACCGGTTCGGGCCGACCCAGAGGGTCTTGGTCCGGGTCGGTCCGGGCCCAAACCCCCTAAAAGCGGTCAGATTCGTTCAAATGCATGTAACATGGGATATAGACCTTCGATTGGCGCACTGTCAGTGGTGACGTGATCCTTGGATCGAGATGGTCGTTTCGGTATATTACAATCAAGGTTTTAGAGAACTTTGGGTATGTCTGGGTTGGTTCGAACACGAAACCAACCGGGTCCTCGGAGCGGAAATGCCTATAACTTGAGCTCCGGACGTCCTATTGACGTGCCATAAATTTTGTTGGATTCCTCTTAGTGATACGGTCCTTTTGGCTTACTCCGATCGAGTTTTGGACGCAGTTGGATTATGGTCGGGTTGGATTGTACCTGAAATTCAACAGGACCCCTCGAACGGAAAAGTCGGTAACCTTCAGACCGGACGTCCGTTTGACGAACTGTCAGTGGCGCTGGTGATCACGTCGAGAAACGGTCCCTATGAGTATTCCCTATGTGAGTTCGGGGTACAGTTGAGATATGGTCGGGTTGGTTTGTACACGAAACCAATCGGGCCCCTGGGATGAAAAGGCTAATAAATCACAGACCGAGCGTCCGATTGACGTGTCGTCTGTTGCGTTGAGGCCCCTATGATGAGGCGGGCCTTTGAGATAATTCTTCGTGGGAATTTGTGATACTTGGAGTATCAACCTGTATCTTGTGTAGCGGACCCTCCCGGAGACGAGCGTACGGAGTACGCAGACCGTGTAGCTAGGTGAGACCTGATGACTGCTTGTCTGATTCGATTCGGAGTGACTTGCATAGCCCAATGGGGAGAAATACTTTGTGAGGTGGTAGAACCATGGTGGAAGAGCACTACTTTGTGAGGTGGCAGACCCGCAGTACTCGACGGGAGGAGTACCTCTGTAGGCTCTGAGGGGGACCACTACTGTGTGAGGTGGAAGACCCATGGCGGAGGAGCACTACTTTGTGCGGTGGAAGACATGCGCTACTCGACAGGAGGAGTACCTCAGCAGTCTTAGGTTAGTGATCAGTACCTCGAAGTCGTGACAGGATCACTGTACTCATCAGAGACGGAGCTCTTCAACACTTATGGTTTCGAAAATGAAAATCCTGGTTTGAGTTGAGTCTTTTACCTTTATGTTTTCCTCATGATTGATATGGGTTACTAGATAACTTACGTATATGTATGGGTATATACCTAATTATTGGTTATCCGTCGACTTCATATCTATGTGACACCTCTTGGCTGAGAAGGTTTTTTTGGTAACTTAGGTATAAGTATGGGATTATACCTAAGTAAGGGTTATCTGTTGAGAACACTCTTTGTGATTATCCTTGTTGGATTTCGTGAGACCTTGAGGGTCTCAGGGTCCCTGTTGAGTATCGTATACTCACCCCTTCATGAGATTTTCCCGCACCTCATTGTGTTGGTTGCAGATGACGAACATCACTGATCGTGGTTGAGGCTTGTAGAGCTATACGGTACCCAGAGGTGGATCTCACGACGATTCGGTACCCAGAGGAGACGGACAGACGTGGAGTGCTGAGGAGGACATCTGTACCTACCCTTCAAGTAGGAACCCGGAGGATGATCCAGGAGCTGCTTTTCACCTTTCAGCTGTTGTCCTTTGAGTTGTACTTTACTTTCAGTTATAGTTGTATCTTTCTTTTGGGCTTGTATTTCCGGCCCCTTGTACTTTCAGCACGTTTGTTATACTGCTTTAATTAGTGTAGCTTCTTCTTGTACTCTGTTTGTGTGTGCTTTATTTTCGTAAAGGCAATGCCTTCCTTTTTAATTGGGATTTACGCCTTTAGTGATAGTCACCAACCCCCGGCCTATGGAAGGCGGGCTTGGGGTAGTCACGGCATGGGCCCCAAGGGTGGGTCCTGAAAAATTGGTATCAGAGGGGTCGGTTCTACCACAGAACTCATGACTCTGGTCTTTCCTTTCTGTGAATAAATAGTGTTAAGGGTACTGAGTGTGGTCTTCAGTTCAGGGAGTCTAGTGTTGGTGAGGTGGCCAACGTATCCATACACCAGGACCCAGACTACGGATTTCCGACTTTGTGCACGAAAAAACTGATTGCGTGTATGTTTCCAAGATTTTTAAAGTCATCTCACCAGGTATAAATCTTTTTCCCGTGTTATGTATTTTTCTTTCAAGATGTCTTTCCATTGAAGACCATACAGATCCCATAGGGATGTACGTACTGAAAGCTTGTCGATCGATGAGGCCTCGGTACAGGGCCCTATTACAGTTGAGGCACCAGCAGAGGCACCAGATATACAACCATATGTTGGTCCACCGATGCCACCAGCCCCTACAGAAGGCGATGTAAGCCTCTTGAGAGTGCTGCACGAGTTCCAGCACTAGAGGCCACCCAGGTTTCAGGGAGAGATGGACCCACAGGCGGTTGAGGATTGGCTGGAGGCTGTGGTGATAGTTTTCAGGATGGTGGGTACACCAGCAGACTTCATGGTGATCTTTGATGCCAGCCTCTTTCAGGTAGCAGCAGGCAGGGGGTGGAGCCGGATTCTCCAGTTTTGTGATGAGATGACCTTCACATGGGGAGAATTCAAGACCCTCTTCAGGGTGGAGTTCATACCAGTGATTCTACACTCCGAGCATGCTCAGGAGCTGCTGCCTTTGCCGCAGGATTTTCCATCAGTAGCCAAGTCATCTGTAGGTAGTAGACAGATGATGCAGGGGTCTAAGAGGACTAGACTAGTAGGTGAGAGACCTCGGGATATAGGCTTGGTTGTGTGATGCACGTGAAATAGATCCATCCATACAAGGATCGGGAAGTGTTATGAATGCGGTAGGAAGGGTCACATGGCACGTGACTGTTTGACTCCCCCACACAGTTGATCTGCAGGCATTGGAGGAGCCACCAAGACAGAAGCAGTAGTGGGTGCTTGAGCAACAGCCGAGTAGTGGACATGGCAGTAGAGCTCCGGAAGCAGGTGGAAAAGAGTGAAACTAGTGGATTCCTTTTGTTCCTTGTACTTCTAGTTCCATGTTGCTGTTGTATTTGTGTCTTTGTACTTTGAGCTGCATTAATAAAAGACACTTATCTTTGTGATGTTTGTTTTCCTGTCCATTTGTTTGGTTGATACTGAAAGGTCCTGGTTAAAACTGTTGACTTGACCCTCACTTTTTAGATACCTACTGGAGGAGACCCAGTGACCACACACTGATGTCGACAGTGTGACTCAACCCTTGGAGGCGAGAGTAACGGTTGGATCTCTTAGTAGTAGCGTTGAGGCCTTACGACATCATCCTTGGTATGGATTAGTATCATCCATGTCGGGATTGACTGTATTAGGAAAAGAACGTGTTAAATTCAGGGGATGAGACCAGATTTCTCTTATCGGCAAAGAAGAAATATTAGCAGCTCTTGTAGGACCAATGAAGGTTCAGGACATCCAGGAGGCGGAGACCACTAGAGTCTGAGGATGGTGACCACTTTTTCTTACGGGTCTCAGCCCGATGTGGATTACAGAGTTTTGGCCAGGGCAGCAAGTTATCTCCATGCTTCATCGGACCCTTCTAGGTCCCCAAAAGGGTAGGTGAGGTGGTTTACCGCTTGACCCATCCACCTCAGTTGCACTAGGTGCACGATGTTTTTTTTTCACGTATCTTAGCTGAGGAGATACGTGAACGATCCAATGCATATCATCGACCATGGGGAGCTAAACATCGATGACGGGGAGATTTTTGCGGAGGTCCCGGTGGAGATCGAGGATCGACAAGAGCAGGTCCTACGTGGACGGTCGATTCTGCTAGTGCGCATTAGATGGCAGCACGAGAACCTCCAAGAGAGCACATGGGAGCGAGAGGCTCAGATGCGTGCATAGTACCGCCTTTTGTTTCCCAAGTTTTTTATGTAGATTTATGGGGACATAAAGGCCTGATGTGGGAGTAATGTAAAGACCCGTAAATTTCTAGGAAATGTTTTTGCTTAAATTCTTTGGAATTTTACGAGTACGCAGTTTCTGATATCACATGATTCTGAGGCCTGGTGTTCTAAGAATAAGTTTTTTGAAGTTTTGTTAAGCTTAAATTAATGCGTGTAAGCAGTTTTCCTAAAAAATTGGAATAAATCTTAAACGGTTACTCAGATTAGAAATCTGAGGACACCATTGTGCTCAGGATGGCAGTTTTACCCTAGGCGTGATTTAAGTTTAGTCAGTGTAGGACTCCTGTGAGAAAACCCGAAAATGGCATAACTATAAATAAAATAATTAAATAAAGTTATTTAATTTTCAAATGCTTATAACTCACAAATGGTAACTCTGATTAGAAATACAAGACCACCTCGGAACTCGTGAGGGTATTATCCCTTTAAGTAGATACTAACTTTGGCCGGCGTGAGACACCTGAGAAAGTTAGTTTTTGTCCGTAAATAAATTAATTAAGTGATAATTATTTTATTTTAAAATTCATAACATCTAAACGGTAACTCGAATTTAAAATCAGAGAGTACAGTTGAGTTCGTTGGGGTGTGTTTCTCCTGGCCAGAGCCTAACCTTGACCGCAGTGGTTCGAGGGTGACTGATAATAATTTTACGAACTTTTTTTTGGGTACGTTCAGTAAACGTACAAGTGTCGATTTATAACTTTTGAACCGGTGCTCGGAATCAAATTTTGAGGGCACCGTTGAACTCGCAGTGTCGATATTCGCTTAAGAAGACTTTCACCTCAACGACGGATGATCGGGTATGAAAGTTAGTTTTTGGGGTTTTACGTGGGTTAATAAAATAAAATAAGTGAATAATTTATTTTACTTTGTTAAACACATGCAGTGCTGATAAAGTGGTTAGAAGCTCCACTTGGGAGTTGGTGGTGAAACTGCCACACCCTAACCTCCCATTTAATGGGGAGGGAGAGGAAAACTCTTAAACCCCCCATCGGTTAATTTTATATGTTGATGTAAAATTAATTACTCTCAATTAATTTTATGAGTTGACGTGAAATTAATTGTTGTAAGTTAATTTTATGTGTCGACGTAAAAATTAATTGTTGTGATTTAATTTTATGTGTCGACGTGAAATTAATTTCTGTTAATTAATTTTATGTGTCAACATAAAATTGATTTGTGTCATATGTTTTGACGCAGGCTATATGGGGGAAACTTTTTGGCATCCTCCACTCTTAAGTAATGTCAACGCACCTCTTAAATTGCGCCAATGCAATTTAATTCGCCCAACCCCTTTTTTAAATTAAGTAACTGCATCATTGGAATTTAGGAAGGTTCCAAATAAATGAACCATCATAAATTCCACGATGGTTACATACCCCTCCCCCTCTCCTATATATAGGGAGCTTGGGAGAAGGTTTTGGGAGGGCTTCACCAAGCGACGAAGCGCTGGTAAAGTATTGCGACACCCATCACTTGGAGAAATCATATCCTCTCCAATGAAGAACGCGAAGAACGCCAACGCCACTTTTGGCTTCATACTTCCCAATGTTGATGGAACGACGCCCATCTACTGCGACTATGTCTACCGCGACACTGACGAACGCCTTCTTCGAGGTAGGGGTTTGATTTTATATTCATGAATATTTGGGCGTTCATCTTTATTCTTTTAGCTACTTGCTATCGATTAACGGGAGGGGGCCGGACCGCACGAACACAGCCGACCCTCCTCCCTTTTTACTCTTGTCCTTCATTGTGGATTGGAACGGAGACGGCACGGTGCCGTCGCACCGTGCGGAAATGAGGGAACCATGGCGAAGGAGCGCGGCATCGTCATGTCGTGCCCTTAAGGCCGAAAGAGGCCGCGGCGCCGTTGCGCTGTGTCGGAGCATCTTGAAGGGCCGCGGCTGGGGCGGGCCGCAGCGGAGGGGTGCGGCGCCGACGTGCTGCGCCGGTCGAAGAAGAGCTGCAGCCCTTTGGCCACGGCAGAAGACCTGGAGGTGGCTGGATAAAACCGGCCGCCGGAGCTTGGAGGGCGGGACCACGGGGTCCCGCAGCGGCGGTACCGGCCGGCCAACCAGGCCGGCCGTTCAGAATTCCGGGGGTCGTAACCCCCAGTGGTGGACAGGCGGTCCCCCCATGTGGGGCCACAGTTAAAGGCGAGGGGGCAGCGCCCCCCCTTCACGCCGCTCGGTCACAGACCAAGCACCCAGCCGAGCCGAGCTGCTCGCGCTGAGCTAGGGCACCCAACCGCTGGGCCAGGCCGCCCGCTGGGTCGTGCCGCACCGCTCGGCCAGGCCGCCCGCTGGGATGCACCACTCCCAAGTTGGCCGGACTCGGACACGGTTCGGGTCGCCGGGTTCGGGCCGACCCAGGGGGTCTTGGGTCGGGTCCGTCCGGGCCCAAACCCCCCTAAAAGCGGGCAGATTCATTCAAATGCTCGTAACCTGGGTTATAGACCTCCGATTAGCGCACCGTCAGTGGCAACACAATCCTTGGATTGATACAGTCGTTTTGTTATATTACAATCAAGGTTTTGGAGAACTTTGTGTATGTCTGTGTTGGTTCGAATACGAAACCAACAGGGTCCTCGAAGCGGAAACGCCTATAACTTGAGCTCCGGACGTCCTATTGACGTGACGTCAATTTTTTTGGATTCCTCTTAGTGATACGGTCCTTTTGGATTACTCCAATCGAGGTTTGTACTTAGTTTCAATATGTCTAGGTTGGATTTTACCTGAAATCCAACAGGGTCCCTAGAACGAAAAAGATGATAACTTTCAGACCGGACGTCTGTTTGACGAACCGTCAGTGGCGTTGGTGATCACGTCAAGAAACGGTCCCTATGAGTATACCCTATGTGAGTTCGAGGTACAGTTGATATACGTTCGGGTTGGTTCATACACAAAACCAACCGGTCCCCTGGGACGAAAAGGCTAATAACTCACAGACCGGGTGTCCGATTGACGCGTCGTCTGTTGCGTTGAGGCCCCTGTGACGAGGCGGTCCTTTGAGATACTTCTTCGTGGGACTTTGTGATACTTGGAGTATCTACCTGAATCTTGTGGAGAGGACCCTACCGAAGATGAGCGTACTGAGTACGGAGACCGTGTAGCTGGATGAGACCTGATGACTGCTTGTCCGATTCGATTCATAGTGACTTGCATAGCCCAGTGGGGAGCACTAATTTGTGAGGTGGCAAACCCGCGATACTCGACAGGAGGAGTACCTTTGTAGGCTATGAGGGGGAGAACTACTGTGTGAGGTGGCAGAACCATGGCGGAGGAGCACTACTTTGTGAGGTGGCAGACTGGCGGTACTCGACAGGAGGAGTACCTCAGCATTCTTAGGTTAGTGATAAGTACCTCGGAGTCATGACAGGATCATTATACTCATCAGTGACGGAGCTCTTTAGCAGTTACGGTTTTGATAATGAAAATCCTGGTTTGAGCTGAGTCTCTGACCTTTGTGTTTTCCTCATGATTGAGATGGTTTACTAGATAACTTACGTATATGTATTGGTATATATCTAAGTAGTGGTTATCCGTCGACTTCATATCTGTGTGACACCTCGTGGATGAGATGGGTTACTTGGTAACTTAGGTATAAGTATGGGATTATACCTAAGTAAGGGTTATCTGTTGAGAACTCTCTTTGTGATTGTCCTTGTTGGATTTAGTGAGACCTTGAGGGTCTTGGGGTCCCTGTTGAGTATCGTATACTCACCCCTGCACAGGCTTTGCCCGCACCTCATTGTGTTGGTTGCAGATGATGGAAATCACTAATCGTGGTTGAGGCTTGTAGAGCAGAACGGTACCCAGAGGTGGATCTCACGATGAGTCGGTACCCGGAGGTGGATCTCACGACGAGTCGGTACCCAGAGGTGGATCTCACGACGAGTCGGTACCCGGAGGAGACGGACAGACGTGGAGTGCTGAGGAGGAAATTTGTACCTACCCTTCAGGTAGGAACCCGGAGGACGATCTAGGAGCTGCTTGTCACCTTTTAGTTGTTGTCCTTGAGCTGTACTTTACTTTCAGTTGTAGCTGTATCTTTCTTTTGGGCTTGTATTTCCAGCCCCTCGTACTTCCAGCACGTTTGTTATACTACATTAATTAGTATAGCTTCTACTTGTACTCTGTTTGTGTGTGCTTTCATTTCATAAAAGCAATGCCTTCCCTTTTTATGGGGATTTACACCTTTGGTTCTTGTTGCCAGCCCCTGGCCTACGGAAGGCGGGCTTGGGGTAGTCACAACACGGGCCCTGAGGACGGGTCGTGACACCCACCCCCGGACCTACCGTGTATATATACTTTACCAATAAAATATATTATATTATACAAATATATATATATAAGAAAAATACATATATATATATATACATATTGTATATTTATATTTATATAATTAAAAAATTAAATATATTATAAAAATAAAATTATATATTATACAAATTTATTACAAAAATATAATATATTAGGTTCTTAGTGGTAAAATTGTAATGAAACCAGACACACACCACACACACAGACTAGAAAGGTAGGTTATAGCCCCCCTAAGGGATAGCCTACCAATCAAACCATTAATTTATAAATATTATAAAGTCTCATAGACCCTTAATTATCTTGCTTGTAGGCCCATGCGCAAATTCCCATAGTCGTGTGTCATTAGATACCTCCATCACCCCCATTATTGGTGCGGTCATCACTGCCCGCCTCAACTCTCCATGATCATCAATGCATCGACCAGAAGGTCGCCGCCTGCTCTTGAGCATGCCCACCACGATTTCCCCCTCTATTAAATGTCATGTCGATCTTCCCAGTCGACCACATTTCCTAATAGAGAATTGATGTCGGCCACAAAATCACACCCATAGTCGAGGGTATTGCTGATTTGGATGCCTGCACGGCCCATCATCTCTGTCAGCCGTTGAGGGTCATCACTTTCTATATACATCACCCTACCTATAGCCATCACATTCACTATCGACTGACCATATCAAAATAGATTTCATAGTCTATCACATAATATCCCCAAATAAATCCAGAAGAATGGGGTTGCACCCAGGATTAGATCACATGACCTCACATGCCATAGGATAAGAAGATCATCAACTAATCTTTACCCTGTTAGAATTATTATACAAACATATTGAAAATTTATATTATATATATACACATTTATATTTTATATTATTGGATTTAAATATATATATATATATGGAACAATACAATAGGGGGGTGAATTGTATGTTTTAAAAACTTTTGTTATCAAACCTAAAAGAAACTTACTTTAAAAAAATTAAACTAATTCAATTTACAATAACTATAAATGTGATAAAACTATGAATCAGAGTGAGCCTTGGTACCAATGAAAAATATAATCATAATTTTCTCGGTTACGATAAGTATCGTAATTATATTGATTATGATAAGTATACCATAGGTTTTATTTAATGCACATTTATATCCTAGATGAATACGATGTTTGGAGTAAGCGAATAAAAGATCTTAATTACAATGGTTTCAATAATAATATTGTTACAACAATATATGATTCTACCATACATTTTATAGATTCTTAATCACTAATACAATGTGAAAAGTATATATTGTAATTGAAACAATTATAATTATATGAAATATGAATAGAAAGAAAAACTAAAAGATTTATATTTCTATTGAAATTATAGTGAAAATGTAAAGAATATAATTCTTTAAACCCAAATAGAAGGGTATCCTTTAACCTATTATATAGGCCTCTTGATTTAAACTTTCATGGAAATTTTTCTTACTCACACCAGGGTAAGACTTCATTTTGAAGATCAGCTTCAGTCTGTCTTCTTATCCCCAACATGCCTCGATTATGTAGGTAATACGCACCTCTACCTTCTGAGCTTCGAAAGCCCTCAATCCGCAAAAGATCAGCACCAGTCTATCTCTATATCCCTAAAATACCTTGATCATAATCACAATTGATTGGTATTGCAGAAAGAAAATCAAAACTCCTTGAAGATACATGTGCTTGGAACAATCTATTCATGACTGGTATTGTTCACATCTTTCACACAAGGTAATGATTTTAATAGAACTCTCACATAATATCTCTTGATCAAAAAAAAGTGTTGTGAGATCAGTCAAATGGCCTTGTATTTATAGCCTTCATCCCAATGGTCATATTCATGATCCAATGGTCATATATTTTCTGAAAATTCAGAGGGACTTACACACCTAGCACTTTAACGGTCATATGAAAACAGAAAACACAACATCATTTTAATTGAAATACATAACAGATTGCATGATACTGTTTTAATTTAAATACATAATAGATTTTACGAAATCATTTTGATATAAAATATTTCCTTTTATAAGAATTAATATTTACTAGAAATGATAAGGTTAAGACTGATGATTTTCATAAAGAAAATAATAGGTGGTTTTGATCGAAACCAAGACATTCAATTATGATTGATATCATCATTATAGTTACGATTATACACCAGTTATGATTGGAATCAATGCATATGATTATAATAGAAAATAATACAAGCAGTTATGATTGATATGTAGTTACTAATGTCAAAATAATACAGTTATGATTGTAATAAAAATATGTGGTTGTGATTGAAAACAATACATACAGTTACTATTGAAATAAATACATGCGGTTTTGATTAAAATCAATACATGCAGTTATGATTGAAAATAATAAATGAGGGTACGATTGAAAATAATACATTATAAATCCTATTTTATGTGAATAACCATGGAATTTATTTATAAAGAGTTTTTGATTTCCAAAACAAAATGAATGGAGAAGTCAAAAAAACTTTTGACTCAACAATACCCCCCTTTTGGAAAGAAAAAACATCAAAGATAAAGATAAAACAAAAACTTATCTACCCCTAAGTTTTATAACACTTCTGAGAATAATGGTGAATATGACTAATTATTCCTTTGGATAAAATTATCCCTAAGGATAGAACTCTCTTCTCTATAAGATTTTACTCCCCCTTTCTTAAGGATTCAACCCTTTAATATAATATTCTTCATTTATTGAAAACATTCTCCCCAATATAAATCATTCTCCCCTTTGTGATTTTCAAAAATCAAAAAATCTAGATAAACCTATAAGAGGTTTGAGAAACAAAACATATGAAATAATAAAGATGAAATAGAGAATGAATTTAATTTGAAAAAAAAATACAACAAGAGTTCAAAAAGAAATCATTTCTTCCTATTTCCCTTCTCCATGAGATTGAAAACATATAACTTCATCTTTTTCAATTCATTTCAATCCTCCATATACTTGTCAAGATATTCTTGTTGATCCCAAAAAAATTACAATTATTCAAACATCTAGTATTTATTATGAATTATTTCTTCCTGAGTCCAATTAATATCTTCTTATGCTTTGGTATTTTCTTCTTGATCATGAAAATCCTCTGTTCAAATTCTGAAGGCCTTATCTAGGATTTGAAATCTTTTTGTCAAAAAAAAAAGTTTTATTTTTTTAAATCTGATATTTTAGTCATTAGATTATCAAACTCTTCATATTGAATTTCTTTTGAAGTACTGGGTCTTTTAAATGCCTTAACATTCTCATTCATATCACTGACAAACCTTTCATAGTCCATATTAAGATCTTTTACAATATTCCTTATTTCCTCAATCTTGTCCTCGTGAAATTTTACATTTTCATCAATTTTATATGAGCACTTGACACCTTCATTATAAGCCTTTCTATTTTCAAGGTCACATTCTTAAAAAAACATTAAAATTAGCTTTGAGTTCTAGAAATATATCCATCAAAATCATGACAGAATCCATTATTTCATTATAGATATTTGAAAGAATGTATATCTTTGTTTAAATTTTTGGAAAATAAGGAATGGTATTCTCTAGTCTACTCAATGATTTCTCGATGTATTGAACTCATTTGATTGTAATTTTTCATTAATAATTATTATCTTCATTGAAATCTAAAATCACACCATAATGAGTTCCTATAGCCACATTCTCAAATTGTTGATTCTAATTTTTATCAGATTCTATCTCTTCTTCTTCTTTATCTGGGATTTGAATTACATTCTTGGGTATTTTATTTCTTTTAAAAAATATCGGCACTACCTTTCTCACCAATTTTTAAAATACTATCGATATAAATGGTATGATCCTTTCTCTTATTCATTATATTTTTCTTTTTTAGAATTTTCTACATCTAAATCTTTTTTTCCAAGGCCTCAGTAGGATCAAGTCTGATTTGGGGTTCACCCTCTTCCTTATATAACATTTTCTTTATCCTTTTAGCTACAGTGACTTCATATACTTCTTTTTTCTTCTTTTATTTCTTAGGTGGTTCAAAATCATCCTTCTTTATTTTAAAAACAATTAATTTTGATTGTTTTGTAGCTTGTTGGATCCCTCCTTTTATTTATTTTTTCTTTTCAGCTTCAGGATCTTTTTCAAATTTCATTAATTTTTAATTGAATCGTTACTTCAACAGACTAATCATATTTCCACTGATAAGTGGAACTTTTAAATTTTTTTAATTTGACTTAATTTTTACATTGTACATCCCCAAACCTTTATAAAAAAAATCATTAGGACTCTGAAAAACATATTCAACTATGATTTGATTACTTCGGACATCAATTTATTTATAGTCAATATAGAGACCCAGAAATTCTATATAATTTTTTTTATTAAATGAAATTATTACGATACTTTAAAAATTGACATCACATGATTCCAAGGCCCGGAGTGCCTGGAACAGAATTTTGAAAATTTTTTAAGGTACATTAGTAAATGTGTGAGTGGAAATTTCTATCTTTTTAAACGGTTCTCAGATTGAAATTTTGAGGGCACCTTTGGATTCGTGGTGCCAAGATTCGCTTCGGCGAATATTAACTTTGACTGACAAGATTCGGATGAAAAAGTTAACTTTTGGACTTTCGTAAAAAAATAATAAAATAACTAAAAGTTATTCTATTCCTTCTAAAACCGTTGAGTGACGGTGGTAGGAACGTAGAGTTAACAGATCATTAAATGAATTCATTTAATAACCTGTTATACTTGGTTGTGTAACCACACCCTCAGTTAATTAATGGGTTCATTAATTAATTCATTAATGAACCACATTAATGATCGGAGAGTTAAATTATTTAACTCTAAAATGTTAATCAAACCATTGGAAAAAGGGATTGGAAAATTATAGTAGAAATATGGATGAATCGCCGATAGAAACCCTCCCTAATAAAGAACAAGGAACGAATGAAGCTGTTGAGGATTCAATATGGGATCAACAAACGCCGATAAACACATTCAAATGCAGATTCTTCAACCTCATTTGCAGAGTTTTCCAAAAAGTTTAAGGAAGGGGTTTTGATTTTATTCTAAGAGATTTATGAATCGCATTCTTCAATTCTTCTCAAAATATGACAAACATGGATCAACCGACTAATGGGTTGATCTGAGGTTTTTTCTTTTTCTTCTTGTGGGTTATTAATGTAGTGTTGAAATTTGGATTTAAACTTTATATTGATGATGTTTGAATTCTTAACATGATAAAATGTTAATGCGTAGGGCGTGGGCCAATCCGAACAGGGCTTAGACCCTCTGTCGATCTTGGTTTTGTTGCGTTCTTCGTGGGCGACCTAGAAAAACAAAGGCAAAGTAAAACTGAGGGCCATATAGTGAAGGAAGCGTCCTGGGAGGCCCATAGGCATAGACAGAAAAGAAATCGGACTACTGAAGCTTCACTGGGGGCCCGAAGAAGAACTGCCAGCATGGCACCACAAGTGTGGTGATGTTGTCTATTTGTGGCTGGGAGGAAGTGGCGGTGTCCACAAGCACTACAGTAGACAGGGAGGTGGTCGGCCATTATCGGCAGCATTGACAGTGGGTGGTGCACTATGGAGGAGGCACCGCAGCTCCAGCCACGGCTATGGTGGACCCCCATCTGTGGGTCCCTACCTAGATTGGTCCACTGGACCAGTTAGCTAGGGGCAGACCTGAACAGACTTTGTCCTTTCAGAGGAAATGGGCCCCGCCCAACAGGCAGGCCGCACCTAGCCAGCGGGCTGGACCAAGCCCAGCAGACTAGTTCGGTTCGGTTTGGGTAGACCCATACTGGGTTGGGTCGACCTAGACCGGGTCGGGTCGGGTCGGACTAGACCTGGACCCAATTTGACCGAGTTTCACTTAAAGGACCATAACTTCTAAACCGGACGTCCATTTGATGAACCGTGTATGGTGCTGGAACCCTTAGGATGAAGCGGTACTTTTGAGATATTCCAGTTAGATTTTGGAGAAATTTGGAGTGCATTCGGGTTAGATCAATCACGAATCCAACAGGGCCCTCGGTACTAAAATGCCTATAACTTACAGACCGGGAGTCTGACTGACATGTCATCTATTGCGTTGCAAAATAAATAGCTTTTTCCAACAAGGGTACATATATTGGTAAAAGTTATTTTTTTGGTAAAACGTTTTACTAAGAAAAAATATCCTATCACTAAATTGTTGGTAAAAACTATGTCGCTAAATTTTATTGCGACAGATAAAATAGTTCTGTTGGAATTATAATAATACCAACAGATAATATATATGTTGGTCAAAATTCTTAGCAACAGTTTAATGTGCAAATTTTATCTGTTGGTAATATTATCAATATTTATCTTTCCATTTATTATAAGTAATATTAACAATTATTATTTATTTATAAATTATAATTTGAATAAAATATTACACATGGGTATTCCAACATTTATTACAAAAAAATTAAATTATATTTATTGATATAATTTTATTTATTATGTTTATTATATATTCATTATAAAATTAGATTATATGAACATTTTCAAACTTGACATGAAGGTGAAAGAAACATGATACAAATATATTAAAAATTATTCAAATTCCAAGAAACATTACATGAAACTCCAAACTCTCATTCATCATTTTTCATTCTAAGATATACAAGATATAAAATAGAGGGGGTCAGCCTCTCCACCATGACAAGCTCCCCATTCTTGTTCCATGTTGCGACAGCCCTATCCATGTGTCTCTACTACATCATCTTCTTATTCTTGTTCCATGTCGTAACACCACCACCATGTCATGATCCCCATGCATGTATTGATACTCCCATAGTAGAAAATTTGAAGCTTCATCTTAAGATTTTCCACACCTAACATTAAAAAACTTGTACAAGGTTCAATTCCATTATCGATATAAATTTCTGATAAATCATTCATCTCCATACAGGATGAGTTAATCATCATATATAATTACCAAAAAAATAACATATAACAAAATGAAAACAAGAAATATGCATGTCATTTATTTTTTTTCCCAAATGGTTTTTAGAGATGAGAATAAAAATATGAAAATAAAAATCTGAAAGTAGAAAAAATACTAACTGAAACTAGAAAAAACAACAAAAAAATGGTAGAATAAATAACCTAGAAATGTGTAACCCTTCACTCACCTAAGTAATCATCAATTGTTATTATCAAGCTAGAAAAATTAGTTCTCTACAAGAGACCTATAAAACATGATATGTATATGGATGAAATCAATGACACGATGAAAGAAATGACATGATGAATTCAATGACACTAAAAAATGGAGTTAGAATAACCATAGTGAATTAAAATGACCAGACATAGCTTGTTAATCAATTAAAATCATCCTCCTTTTTCATAGAAAGGATTACTCCCTATTACTCACTCAAATGAAAAATAAACAATCATTTATTATGTATATCACTATTCTAAATGGATATAATCTTTCACTACAATCACAATGAGGGAATTCAGTTCTAAAGAGAGCTAAACTATTTTTTTCAAACAAAGCATGACATTATTTGGTCACCCAATTCATGCCTCAAAGAAATTTATTAGATAAACAAAAGAGTTTCAATACATGCACAACTTTTAATGAACTCACACCATCAGGGAATTGGAGGAGATGCTAGATGAGGTTACAAGAAAACACTAAGTTAAGCCTGCATTGCATCAAACCAACTTGAAACATCCTACCTTCTACCAAGAAATCATCTCATCCAATAAAGGTAGGAAATCCCAGAGAGCACTGACACCTCATAAAAAATCATCTGAAACGTCCAAGAGACACATTAACTAGATCTATGAAAACAATAAAACATCTTGAGTGAAGAAAGAAAAAGAAAAAAGTTGAAGCTTTCATGATGGAGAGAAAACAACGTAAGTGATAGTACTTCCCAGTGAAAGCACTGAAAACTTAGAGAGACCACTAATATGAAAACTCCCATCATGTGAAGGATGTCAAAATAGGGAAACACACTGAAAGACCAAAGAAAATTGTGTTCTTCTGATCAAAATGTGGAAACATTACTCCAGTGCATGCATAATGAGAAAAAGAAACCAAATAAGTATAATCAGCTGATCACTTCCAGAATCTTAATTTTCCAAACATCACTTTTCAATTGGAATCACTATAAGAAAAATCAGTCTTTCAAAAAAATTTACCAAAGAAAAGATATCATGGAAAATTGTAGCTGACAAACCATCTCTTCACCAAGACAGTTCATTCTGAGGCAGCATATGTTGACTATTGCACTTGATACATCTACCAAAGCCCATTTTTTAGAACAAAATAGACTAAAATTCAAAGGATCCAGCATCTCAGTTGTGAAACAAAATCCATTTAAAAGGAGTTCCTGAATCCCAACAAAAGTCCATCAAAGACACGCAAAGAATTAATACAGAGAGAATCTTTTATTCAAACACATCTTTCACTATAATCAGTTATTAGTAACAGCAGGTTCATAGTAAGAAACCATGAAGCCCAAATCTCAAATAAAAAAAACTAACAGTCAATAAACCAACATAACAACTCCACTAAGACAAAGGACCTTTGTAGACATTAGTATTGGTCCATCACTACTTCAGAACAATATAATGGTTCTAGAAAACAACAGTGTAAATGATCAGGTTATCTTTAGAGAAGATCATCCTTTAACATTAAAGATCCCTAACCTAATGGGACTTTCATTCACTACAGAAAAACTATCCTAAATAATGATGACATCAAGGCTCAATCAAGCAAAGCAGTCCAAAATTCCCTCTACAAATCCAGTAAGTGCTAAGGCCAAGAACCCAAAAAAAGACAAAATGTAGCGCATCAGAGAGGAAAGAAACAAAAGGAGAGCATAAAGAATTAAAAAAGACACAAATATATTATTGCTAAGGAATGTCTCTGAAGTTAAAATCATGATTTATTTTATATTCTTCCACCATAGTAATAAACATACATTTTATGATTTGAAGGTATGTCTCCATAGTAATATCACCATTTAAGAATTTTTGGAAAACAATTACATATTTCTCATCCATCCATGAATCAATTTCCTCCCCCAAATCCTCCCCAATCAGATAAACATCTCTATACAGAGGGCCACTTTTTCTATCATCTTCTCCCTCATAAAAACTAGAGGATGCATTAGGTAGTTCAACAAGTACCAATTGTGGTGGTAAATCAATTTATTCATTCCTAAAGGATTCTAATGATCTTGTAACGATTTTTCAATCAAGGTTAGAGTAGTCTCTATATTTCCTAGTTTTCCTGGGATTCGGAGTAATGTATCCATCAGCATCCACCATTAGTTTTTTACCCTTCATAGAACTTGATTTTAAATAGGCTTCTTCAAGTTGATTAGATAGATCAAAAATATCATGTAAGGATTTACAAGAATCAGAGTGGGCACACTGATCTTCTTCTCGCAATGTGTGTGTAACACCCTGAGATTTTATGAAAAATATTCTTTTTAATTTCATTAATGTCTTGTGTTGTACGCTACACCAAATGGAGCTTTCACAACACGCATCATTGACTTACCTTCCATTACATGCAATCACGACCTTCCTCGATAGCGTGTGTAGTATGCAATACCGACTTTTTACTAAACAATGATATGCTATTAAAATATTATTAAAACTAGCAGTTATGAATAGTAATAACCACTTTTTGAAATTTTGTAAATTTTATTTTTAAAATGGAATTCATTTTTGGATTCGGAATATCGAAATTATCTTAGGGTGAAATTTTGGTACTTTTCGGATAACTTTCATTTTCTGATGAATAGTGAAAATTACTAAATTTTAATTAAAAACAACCTTTTTAATCGAAATAATTAATAGTGATAAATTATTAATTTGAGTGGTTTTAAGATATATTTAGAATAAATTTTTACAATTTAATACAATGTTTTTCATTGGATGTAATTTCACATTTAAACAAGACATAAACAAGTGTCAATCTTTTGATAGTTATTATCTCTTAAGAACACGCTATTTGTTTTGACGATGGGAATTAATTTTTAAATTAATTAATGCAACTGATATGTTTTGAATTTGGTAAAAGAGACATCATTTTTGAGTTCATAATATCAAATATAACTTAGGCCTAATTTTTGGTATTTTTCTGAAAACTTTCATTTTTTGATGAATAGTGAAACCACTAAGTGGTAGTTAAAAAAAATGATTTTTTTCATAAAACTTAATTTTACCGCTTCTCTGAGTGGAATTTCAAAAATTCGAGAGACACGGTTGATTTCAGTAAGTAAAATGTGGTTCAATGAGATAAAAATAATTTTTGGTGAATAGTAACTTTTTACTTTTTTTACCACGGTTAAAAGTAAATAGGGTAATTAAGGGTAAAAATGATATTATTATTACCATAACACATAACCTAATTCTATTATATAAGTGTAATTCGACCAAAAACAACCTTAGGAATAAAATATGACCATTTATGCCCACTTGTATTAGATTTGGACATTTATTATTAATTTATTTAAAGAAGGGTTAAAATAGTTAAAATCAAAGTTTAATAAGTATATAATTTTTCATATAGGTTTATACATAAGATAAATTCTACTATAATTATTCATTAGAAATATAAAACGATTTACTACATAATGGTATTTTATTTGTGATTTTTAGACATTAAATAATTTAATTTATTTATGACACCAAGATGATGCAGTAATTATCTTATTAATGAAATATTGACATAATTGATGTTATAAATACCAAAATAAATGTAATTTGAGACTTTTTATGAATTACACTAATTTTATAGGTTAATATTACATGTTAGTATTGATTTAGTTAACTTTTTTAGAACTAATTATTCTGTTATAATTTTCACGAAAATCAATTACTAAATAGTGTCAAAATTGACATAAAATAGTTTTTAAAACAAATATTATATTATTAATTGTTATTTTATTCCTAAAAATCTAATGTTCGGCCAAATTACTTTGATAAGGTTATATATATTAATAATAAACAACTTTGGGTTCGTTTGGCTTCTTATAGTAAGTTTATTAACCTTATAGTGTAAGAACACAAAAAGATACGGTAAAAGAAAAATTATCTAACTTAATGTTAAATCTAAATGATAAGGTTAAAATAGGAACCTAAACTTGTCTAAATTCTATTGGATGGGAGTATTTAGACCCATCCCCACCTTAGATTCTAAATAAATCAATTTGGAGCTATTTAAAACCGAATTTGTCTTTATAATAAAATAATATTTTTAGTTATTCCAAAGGTGCCCCTCTCCTCCCTTATAAAAGGGAACCTCCTCCCTCTCTTCCTCACAACAATTTGAGCCTTCAAGCTCGGCCAACCCCTGTCAAATTATCTTCTCCACTTCCCTATAAACATCCTATAGGTCCTGGTCTTCTTCAAAGACCAATTTTAGTGCCCTAAAAGGAGGTCTCAAAGAGGCGCTTCAAAGAAGAGGTAATGTCCGTTACCAATTCGTTCAACTTTATTTCTTCTTCCACTTCTTCTTATTAGGTTGTTTCATTATTAAGTAATAACATAAGTATCACTCATATACTGATATTTTATTATATGTATGAAACAACCCTATTTCACCATCTATCCATCCTACGGAAAAAGAAATCACCGCGCGTGCGTACGTACGGAATACCGTCTCCACGCCGTGGTGTAATATATTTTCCACCACCACCTTACTTGGATGGGTATAATGGTGTACATAATAACTATATATGATTATTGTAAATTTATATAGATTCTGAAATAGTATACATACACTCCAATACAATTCCACGATCATGAGAACGATATCATCGCTCGTGCGTACGTACGGACTACCGTCTCCACGATGCGATGAGATTCATTCTCCATATTAACCATTCATGAATGATTATAAAGTATATATAATAAGTAATCATGAAATATATGACATAATAATGATACTGGATTTATGTGTATATATATGTATGTCGTCTACTTAATTCCATTCAACTCAATAAGGAAACGAAAACAGTGTTCATGCGTACGTACGGCATACCGTCTCCATGAACGGTGTATTTCTTTCCATTTACTGATCTATTATATATATGTATATTCTGAATATATATTATATATAAATCATGTTTTGTATTCTATAATTAAGTAATCATGATCTATGTAATCATATGAATAATTATGAGTCAAAACACGGACGACAAATGAAATGATTTTACCCAAAACGCTCTTTAACATGGAATTTACAAAAGAACGGGTAATATAAAGTCATAAGTGAACCATATATGATATCATAACAATGAGTATGATTCTGGAATAAGTCAATGACATTATTTAAATCATTATACAGGAGGTTCGGACACTTACGAATCAAATCAGACCTAAGGTAAGGGAAATATCACAATCTCATTTTTATCCAAGATTGTTTATACTTTGGTATTTACTGGGGTGTATTTTATCATCCACATCCATGTTTCCTCAATATTTAATATTATTTGCATCCAACTACAATTGTTTAAATCCAATTTTACCCTTCGGTGAGTTTTTAGTAAAAGATATGAAAGGAATCTTTTGTCGTTTTCGTACGAGGTACTTTTTGACTTTTCCAAAAAAAAGTACGAGAAGAATGTTTTCTTTTAACTTATACGGAATGAATGGATTTTTAAAAAATTATTTCCAAGAATCTTCCCTTACAAGTTTTAAAGTTTATTTTTAATCAACTTCTTTTATTTTATAATTGTACGACATGTTAAGAAAGGAAAAGTGTTTTTGAAGCAGAAAGGATATTTTCCTCAAGAATGGAGTTCAAGTGTTTTATCAAAATTATTTTCCATCTAAGATAATAAAGGGTTATGTTTTTATCTCTATTATTACATTTATTTGATTATGTTGTGATGGAATTATATTTTTATGAATTCCTTTATCTTATATTAATTGTTTTATGATGTCACGATGTTTAAGATTCCCATTTTTATTACATGGGTTATGCTATGATGTATGGTTTTCTGATTTTGTGGCACACATAAGAATGGTATCATTATGAGATAGTTGGGACCTATATCTCCCTCCAATGAATTGGGTAAAGATTTTATATCTCATGAGATAGACATGGCCGAAACGGAAGGTTAAACCGGTTCAGTGAAACAGGACTGAAACGAGGAGTGAACTCGGTTCAGAAGTGGACTTTGTCCACTAAGATAGTCTTGGCAATGAGTCTTGACGAACAAGAAATTATTCTTAATGATTATGTGTGTATGAAAAAAAGTTTCATGTTTTAAGTCATGATTATTGGGATTACATTTCACTACTAGGATCTATCCCATGTTATTAAATTATGATCTCTTTTGCAGGTTAAGATTTCCAAAAGTTATGTGATTATGTATATGATGTGATTGATATTTCTTTTGTCTACCCTTATTGAGAATTTGAGCTCACCATTTTATGTTTTCATTTCCCCGGGATATAAAGAAAGATTTTAGGTAAAAAAAGGAAGATCTTTATGGGAGATGTTGAAGATCTTTCACCACGATTAGAAGATTATATTATGAGTTTCCAAAGACACTAAACTATTACGGTCCTTGTGTGTGTGTTTATTTTATGTACTAAGTATTCCACAAAAGTAACATAATTTCCATGTACGTGAAGCTTCGGGTCTCTACAGTTGGTATCTGAGGAAAATTTTAGTCAACCTTTGGAAACTAGGATGCGAAAACGTTAGTGAGATCCCTAGAGATATTTCTAAGGTATGTCTAGGTATGTCCCTAAGGATATGTATACGTATAGGATATAGTCCTACAACTATGGTAATGATATTAGATTATACCAAAGATGTTAGATATTGAAGTTACTCCCCGTTTATTATGATTTTTTCCTCTCACTATTCTTTTTGGGTTTTAGAAAATGGCTGGAAACAAGATGATTCATGATAATGGAGGATATGATAGACAATGGAATGATATTCTTCATGAGCAACCAAATGAAATGGGATTTGGAAGTCCAAACATCATTATTATGCCGAATCAGCAATCTCACAATATGATCAATAAAGTAAAATTTGGTAAGTTTCCTGACTTGGCTAATAATAGAAAGATGGAGTTTCATGATGATCATAGAGGAAAGAAAGTTCAATTTCCCCTATGTAAATCATGTGGGAAGAGGCATCAAGGAGAATGTTTCAAAGGAACTAGAAGATGCTTTGGGTATGGAAAAGAAGGACACAAAGCTAGTAAGTTCAAAGGAAAAGGTTCAGTTAACACCAGGGATGAGGATAATAGTATTGCTACAACATCAACAATGGTTAAATGTTTTAAATGTGGAATGTACGGGAATTATGCAAACCAATGCCCTAAGGGAAAGTCTCATGAATAGAATCAGTATGGTCGTATGGGTAGTATTTATGTTGATGATGATGAAGAGACTAAAAATGATATGTGAGATGAAAGAATTGTTGAAGCTCGGTCAATGGTTTAAGAATGTAGTGGAATGATTACATGTTTATCATGTGTAATGTTGTATAAGTAATCTCATGGTACTATGGAATAAAGAGACATCTAAGGATTGTTACACTATTGTCTTTCCTTGAGTTTTAAAAGTGTATGACTAATGGTACCAGTATCCATGAAAGGTTAATCAGATATTTTTGGAATGTAGATGATATGCGCATAATGAAGGGATAAGGAGAAAATTAAATGTTTGATAGTATTCATGAGCTCATGACTGATATAAGGAGAAGGTTATATCATGGTTTGAGTATATAGAATTTTTGTATTTTGGTGTGTGGAAAGAGTTAACTTTTGACATGCTTGGTTGACAACATTTCAAGTAATCATTTTCTTTATACTATCAGCTTGGACCGAAGTATTTTAGATAAGCCTAAAGATTGTAATGGATTATGTTAACCATAAGTTAGTATTGTTTAAGGATATAACTTTTTTTGATATTATTTATGTGATGTTATAGTAATGTAGTTTTAAAAAAAGGACAACCTGCAGGACGGGCGACAGCCCATCGCATCAGACAAGGCTGTGGGAATCGAACCCACAACCGAAGTGCGGCTGGCCTTTATCGCCTACCAATGGCCTACAGAAAGTCTCTGTTTAGTAGAAACTAGTTTTATTATATTAAGCAGTATGATATATGAAGTATAAGTCCATTTTAGGAACTATATATTATTAATCTCACTATAGATGGACTTATGTAAGTTTTGATAACTTTTCTAACCTTTTGTTTGAGACAGATGGAATGACCCATCATTTTATCACATGATCTACTAACACATCATGAATGACAAATTCGACTTCATTTCTTTAAGAGATGAAGTGTAAATTGTCCAAAGAATGACCAACGGTGAGACTATACCAAAATCAAGAAAGTATTTCTTCTAATTCCAATTTCATCAACTTTATGTAAATGAAATTGAAAACCAAAAATGTTATCCTAGTGCTCTTATATCTGATGAACCAGATGGTACCTTAGGTCTTCACAAATTTATGGCGTTGTGAATGCTGGATTTTCCATTTCCATGTTCTCTACCACTCTCCATCAGAACATTATGGTTAGATTTCTCTTCCATATCCATATTTTCACCTATGTGGAAACCCAGTGATTAGTTTATTTGGGTAACCATTACGTTTCATACTTTTGTTTTTAAATATTGGTTTTGGTATTCCTTTTTAAGATGTGGGTTTCTATTAAAGAAACTTTTGAGTAGTAAACCATTTATAACCCCGACGAATTTCGAGGGCGAAATTCATTTTAAGGGGGGTAGAATGTAACACCCCGAGATTTTATGAAAAATATTCTTTTTAATTTAATTAATGTCATGTGTTATACGCTACACAAATGGGAGCTTTCACAACACGCATCATTGACATGCCTTGCATTACACGCAATCATGACCTTCCTCGATAGCGTGTGTAGTACACAATACCGAGTTTCACTAAACAACGATATGCTATTAAAATATTATTAAAACAAGCCGTTATGAATAGTAATAACCACTTTTTGAAATTTTGTAAATTTTATTTTCAAAATGGACTTCATTTTTGGATTCGGAATATCAAAATTAGCTTAGGGTGAAATTTTGGTACTTTTCGGATAACTTTCATTTTCTGATGAATAGTGAAAATTACTAAATTTTAATTAAAAACAACCTTTTTAATCGAAATAATTAATAGTGATAAATTATTAATTTGAGTGGTTTTAAAGTATATTTATAATATATTTTTACAATTTAATACAATGTTGTTCATTGTATGTAATTTTACATTTAAACAAGACATAAACAAGTGTCAATCTTTTGATAGTTATTATCTCTTAAGAACACACTATTTGTTTTGACGAAGGGTAATTCAACTGATATGTTTTGAATTTGTTAAAAGAGACATAATTTTTGAGTTCATAATATCAAATATAACTTAGGCCTAATTTTTGGTATTTTTCTGAAAACTTTCATTTTTTGATGAATAGTGAAACCACTAAGTGGTAGTTAAAAAAATGATTTTTTCATAAAACTTAATTTTACCGCTTCTGTGAGTGGAATTTCAAAAATCCGAGAGATACGGTTGATGTCAGTAAGTAAAATGTGGTTTAATGAGATGAAAATAATTTTAGTGAATAGTAACTTTTTACTTTTTTTACCAAGGTTAAAAGTAAATAGGGTAGTTAAGGGTAAAAATGATATTATTATTACCTTAACACATGTCCTAATTCTATTGGATAAGTGTAATTCGACCGAAAACAAACTTAGGAATAAAATATGACCATTTAGGTCCACTTGGATTAGATTAGGACATTTATTATTAATTTATTTAAAGAAGGGTTAAAATAGTTAAAATCAAAGTTTAATAAGTATATAATTTTTAATATAGGGTTATACATAAGATAAATTCTACAATAAATATTCATTAGAAATATAAAAAGATTTCCTACATAATGGTATTTTATTTGTAATTTTTAGACATTAAATAATATAATTTATTTATGACACCAAGAAGATGAAGTAATTATCTTATTAATGAAATATTGACATAATTGATGTTATAAATACCAAAATAAATGTAATTTGAGACTTTTTATGAATTACACTAATTTTCTAGGTTATTATGACATGTTAGTATTGATTTAGTTAACTTTTGTCGAACTAATCATTCTATTATGATTTTCACAAAAATCAATTACTAAATAGTGTCAAAATTGACATAAAATAGTTTTTAAAACAAATATTATATTATTTACTGTTATTTTATTCCTAAAAATCTAATGTTCGGCCAAATCACTTAGATAAGGTTATATATATTAATAATAAACAACTTGGGGTTCTTTTGTCTTCTTATAGTAAGTTTATTAACCTTATAGTGTAAGAACACAAAAAGACACGGTAAAAGTAAAATTATCTAACTTAATGTTAAATCTAAATGATAAGGTTAAAATAGGAAACTAAACTTGTCTAAATTCTATTTGATGAGATTATTTCGACCCATCCCCACCTTATTTTAGAAATAAATCAATTTGGAGCTATTTAAAACCGAATTTCACTTTATAATAAAATAATATTTTTAGTTATTCCAAAGGTGCCCCTCTCCTCCCTTATAAAAGGGCACCTCCTCCCTCACTTACTCACACCAATTTGAGCCTTCACACTCGGACAACCCCTGATAAATTATCTTCTCCACTTCCCTAGAAACATCCTAGAGGTCCTGGTCTTCTTCAAAGACCAATTTTAGTGCCCTAAAAGGAGGTCTCAAAGAGGCGCTTCAAAGAAGAGGTAATGTCCGTTACCAATTCTTTCAACTTTATTTCTTCTTCCACTTCTTATTCTTAGGTTATTTCATTATTAAGTAATAACATCAGTATCACTCATATATTGGTATGTTATTATAATTATGAAACAACCCTATTTCACCATCTATCCATCCTACGAAAAACGAAATCATCGCGCATGCGTACGTACGGAATACCGTCTCCACGCCGTGGTGTAATCAATTTTCCACCACCACCTTACTTGGATGGGTATAATGGTGTAAATAATAACTATATATGATTATTTTAAATTGATATTGATTCTGAAATAGTATACATACACTCCAATACAATTGCACGATCATGAGAACGATATCATCACTCGTGCGTACGTACGGACAACTGTCTCCACGACGCGATGAGATTCATTCTCCACATTAACCATTCATGAATGATTATAAAGTATATATAATAAGTAATCATGAAATATATGAAATAATAATGATACTGGATTTATGTGTATATATATGTATGTCGTCTACTTAATTCCATTCAACTCAATAAGGAAACGAAAATAGCATTCATGCGTACGTACGGCCTACCGTCTCCATGAACGGTGTATTTCATTCCATTTACTGATCTATTATATATATGTATATTCTGAATATATATTATATATAAATCATGTTTTTTATTCTACAATTAATTAATCATGATCTAAGTAATCATATGAATAATTACAAGTCAAAACACGGACGACAAATGAAATGATTTTACCCAAAACGCTCTTTAACATGGAATTTACAAAAGAATGGGTAATATAAAGTCATAAGTGAACCATATATGATATAATAAAAATGAGTATGATTCTGGAATAAGTAAATGACATTATTTAAATCATTATACAGGAGGTTCGAACACTTACGAAGCAAATTGGACCTAAGGTAAGGGAAATATCACAATCTCATTTTTATCCGAGATTGTTTATACTTTGGTATTTACTGGGGTGTATTTTATCATCCACATCCATGTTTCCTCAATATGTAATATTATTTTCATACACCTACAATTTTTTAAATCCAATTTTACCCTTCGGTGAGTCTTTAGTAAAAGATATGAAAGGAATCTTTTGTCATTTTTCGTACGAGGTACTTTTTGACTTTTCCGAAAAAAAGTACGAGAAGAATGTTTTCTTTTAACTTATACGGCATGAATGGATTTTTAAAACATTATTTACAAGAATATTCCCTTAAAAGTTTTCAAGTTTATTTTTAATCAACTTCTTTTAGTTTATAATTGTACGACATGTTAGGAAAGGAAAAGTGTTTTTGAAGCAGAAAGGATATTTTCCTCAAGAATGGAGTTTAAGTGTTTTATCAAAATTATTTTCCATCTAAGATAATAAAGGGTTATGTTTTTATCCCTATTATTACATTGATTTGATTATGTTTTGATGTAATTATATTTTTATAAATTCCTTTATCTTATATGAATTGTTTTATGATGTCACGATGTTTAAGATTCCCATTTTTTTACATGGGTTATGCTATGATGTATGGTTTTCTGATTTTGTGTCACACATAAGAATGGTATAATTATGAGATGGGTGGGACCTATATCTCCCTCGAATGCATTGGGTAAAAATTTAAAATCTCATGAGATAGACATGGCTGGAACGGCAGGTTAAACCGGTTCAGTGAAACAGGACTGAAATGAGGAGTGAACTCGGTTCAGAAGTGGACTTTGTCCACTAAGATAGTCTTGGCAATGAGTCTTGACTAACAAGAAATGATTCTCAATGATTATGTGTGTATGCCACAAAGTTTCATGTTTTAAGTTATGATTATTGGGATTACATTTCACTACTATGATCTATCCCATGTAATGAAATTATGATCTCTTTTGCAGGTTAAGATTTCCAAAAGTAATGTGCTTATGTATATGATGTGATTGATATTTCTTTTGTTTACACTTACTGAGCATTTGAGCTCACACTTTTATGTTTTCATTTCCCCAGGATATAAAGAAAGGTTTTAAGTAAAAAAAGTAATATCTTTATGGGAGATGTTGAAGATCTTTCACCACGATTTGAAGATTATATTCCGATTTTCCAAAGACACTAAACTATTACGGTCCTTGTGTGTGTTTTTATGTTATGTACTAAGTATTCCGCAAAAGTAATGTAATGTCCATGTACGTGAAGCTTTGGGTCTCTACAGTGTGATCCAAACCAGGGGTTTCATCATCATTTACAGCACTTAGATTTTATTTGTCCTCATTGAATATCAGATCATTATGGACAACATCCACAAAACCCGAGAGATCTACAGGAAATGGTTGAGGATTGGAAGTTCTATCCACGTTCTGATTAACAATATGATCCCCAGGGTTACCAGAAAGAAAAAAATAATTTTATCCACTCCTTTTTCAACCCAAATAGATGTTTTACACATAGGGGTGCATACAACATAAAGTTTAAACCCACATTCTTTTGTATAGTTACAAATTTTGAAGCATTTTCTGAAAAATTCTTATAAATTATCAATGACAACATCCTATAGAAACTCATAGTCCCCATTGTGAATCCATATGTATAGTGTTATAGGCTGAGATATGTCAATTTCACTACATATTCGAGTGATGGGTGGTCTAAGAAGATTCATGGTCGCATAATCAATTTTCATGTGTTTCCGAAATAGGGTAGCAATTGAAAAGAGGGTATCCTATTTAAAAAGGTGGAGGCAGTCCAGGAAACCCTAACCAGATAAGTTCTATGGGAGGCTCAAAATCAATGTTGAAATCTGGAGACCACTTCAGAACCATCATGGAACAACCACCAAAAGACCACGATCCAGAGCTAACCTATTCATCTAGCAATTTCTAAACAAAAATATTAAATATAAACTCACTATTCTCAAGGATAATTATCAATAACATGACATTTCAATCATGAATAAAGGTTTCTTTAACTTTACACTCATTTTTTGAACTCATTCCAATGTATATGAATTTATCATTTGAGACGGAAAGAATATGATAACATAGTAAGAATCTACATTAATTCTAGAAAACAAAAATATTCATTATTCAGAACAAACAACAGAAGAGATATATAACAGCAAGAAAATAAAATAATTATATCTCAGTAAGTGTTTTAAAGAGTTTTGGATTTTTATAGACATGTAGAAATTTGAATAAAAATGAAGATATTATAGTGATAGGGAAGATAAACATTGACACAACATGTGTAGATGAACAACAACATCACAAACATTAAAGGAACACCACAAGAAAATCACTTTTATAGAATGAAGCAGTTAGAATAGAGGGAGATAACCAAATAAAACAGTTGTCCAACAGGTCCCAGAGATAGTAAGTATTCATAAAAGTTCCTCAACCTATTTAATAATGCAATAAGAAATTACTATAATTTAACATGACTCACGGATTGAGTTCACCTATAATTAATATTTGTTGACTTTTAGCTTCCACTGTTATCACATTTTCTTCACCCTCCAAACAAATTAGCCACCTACACATGCTTCCAATTAATTCTAGCTTGGAAACCTCCTATGTCATGTTGTTGGTTAGTATTCACATCATTTGACTTCAATTGTAATTTAATTCATAAGACCAAGTCCGATTCACCTCTTAAACAAATATTCCAATTAAACGTCATACAAATTTGGAATTAACAACAGGAGCAACCTTGTAAAATTCCATCTTCCTCAGGCTTCCAAACTTTAGGATGTAGTACAACCATTCAATATTGAACACACAATGAATAATATCTCAAATATTCACCTCATTTAGTATAGTAAACTTTCACTAAACCAAGGTATTTTCTCATGAGCCTCCAAAAACAGATCATCAGGCTAATATTTTATTGATCAGAGCACACGAACATGAAATAATAGCTATTCCTTGGCTCAAAAGCAATGAACACATGAACAATAAAAATCTTCAGATTACCAAACTCTACAATGGGATTAACACTTCTGATGATGATGAACTTCAATATAAAACAAGAATATGAACCCCTCTGAAGCTAAAGTATCTACTCTCAGTAGTTGAATCTAAGGAACCACAAAGAACTTCACATCTAGAACCTCCTTCAATGAAACCCCATATTAAAAATATCTAATGACCTCCTAGCTCAGTAGAAAGCCAGATTATGGGAATGAGTTTGAACTTCCTGAGTAGTAGCAGATCCAAGACAGTACCCTATTTGAACTAGATCTAATGCTCTACTATACCCATCTTCATCTTTTATAAATCAGATCTGCAACATCAACTTCTCCACAAAAAACTATCATTGACTCAATAAGAACAACCAGACCATACTCTAGCTCCAGATCTAGACTTGAAAATAAAACCTCAAAAATAATCAATGCCTTTGATCCCCATATTTAAGGCAATGAACTATAGATCTTCAACTGAACCCATCACATCCAGAAATAAACTCTAACGGAACAAACCACAAATGAAGTATAAAATTATTACAAAAATACCACTGACTGATAATTTATATTTTACTGATGTTATAGAAAACATGTTATGTATATTCAGAATCAAATAAAAATAGTTAAAATAATGACCTAACATTGATTCTAAAAATGGATTACTCAGGCAACTTTAGTAGGTCCGGTTTGGAGGTGGTGTGAGAGGCGAACATCGCAAGATCTGTCACGCACGGCCAGGAGGAGGTGGTGAACCCAGAGGTGGGGTTTGTGTCTGATAGGTGAATAACATGTCCCGCTGTTGTTCCCAATGTCTATACCTTTACCCCCAAGAAAAATTAAAATCTTTTACCAATGGTATATAACCTTCAAATAGATAGCGAACACACCCCTTCGATCATGGCCTGGACATTCTCGATGCTAAGTTTTTGGGAATTTCCATAGAAGCACGCAAATTCATATCTCCACCACTGAAAGAAATAATGGGGGTAATGCTGGTCCTTTCTACCTCATATTTACCCTTATAGTAAGCCTTCATCATGGCTGAGGGAATGAGAACACAAGCAGGAGATGGCATGATATTACCGACATCAATTTCTATCAACCGCTCCAAGTTGACTATTTTAGGGTTTGCAGGTATCAAATTGGGTAGGATATTGAGTGTATTTAGAAGAGGGGTAAGATTTTTTATTTCCATTAAATTAATATAGATAATATATAATGACATATAATATAAAAATATTTAATTTTAATATATATATATATAATTCTTAGGCATTCAATTATTTTTATTTGTAAATTTTGGGTTGGCATTGTTTTTGAATAATTTATCGATATTTATATATTCTATATATTTATTTCATGAAACATTATTAAGTTATTAATATTATAATTTAATGTATAGAATGTGATTTTTTTATCGAAAAAATAAATATTGGAAGTAACTAAATAATATATCTAAATTAAATAACTACTAAAAGATTTATTCTTATTGGATAGTTTATCAGAAACTATTTTTCTAATGGTAAAAGTTTTGTTAGTAATAATATTTAATATAATATATTGATTTGTTGTTAAAAAAATTGTTGGTATTAATATGGTAAAACAACAAATTTAGCTGTTAGTTAAAGATATGTTTGTATTTAATTATTAATACCAACAAATATAGTTGATGGTAAAAACCTATGTTGGTCATAAAAATAATACCGACAAGTCTTAATATTTGTTGGAAATACTCATTTTTACCAACATATAAGTTATCTGTCATTGAATTTCTATTTTTATAAGTCATTTTTTTGTAGTTATGACATGGAATTTCTTCAGGTTACTTCTTCATGGGAATTCGTGGAAGTTGAGGTATAACTGATGTCTTGAGGATCAGAATTTATAGAACTCAAGCACGCAAAGTGCGAAAATCCTGTGGATAGCTTTCAAGTGAAGAGAGACCCTTTGTGAATCATAATTAGAGAGACCCTATCTGTATTATTAGTAGCGTGACCCGAAGAGGACCATACATAGAGATACCCATCGTGGATCTGCGACTTATGGCCCTGTGTGGATCGATGACTTATAACCCTATGTGGATCGACGACTTACGACCCTGTGTGGATCGATGAATTATGACCATGTGTGGATCGATGAATTATGACCCTCTGTGGATCAAAAACTTACAACCATTTTTGGATTAGTGACTTATGACCATGTGTGGATCAAAAATAGAATGACTTCTTCTTAGTTCAATAGTAGAACTTCTCAATGGAATAAGATGATTTATCTTTATAACTAATCATCATTATTATTATTCTTTATGGTATATACCTGGGGTGAGATGTCTTTTACTTTGTTCTTTGTGATTGAGATCATGATTTTTTGTTTTTCCTTTGTGGAATTCAGGGAGACCGTTGGGGGTCTCGGGGTCCCTACTAGTTATTTTTATACTCACCCCTACATGGGATTCACCCACGCCTTGTTGTGACTTGTGCAGACGATGGACAACTCAACTGAGACTTGGGGTGCCAGGGCTAAATGGTGCTCGGAGGAAATTGATAGACTTCATGAGAAAAATTGATGAAAGATGACGAGTTGTACCAACACTTTAGGTAGGATCCTTTGTGGATGAATTTTGGAGCACGTTTTTTCCTTTTTGTTTTACTTTCTTTTCAGTTGGATTTGTATATTGTAACTATTTTACTTTCGTTTCACACTTTTACTATCAGCAGTTCTACTATATGGTTTTCTTTTGTTGTATACCTAGTCTGTTTGTAAAGGTTTAAAGGAAATGCATTCCCTTTTGGGATATGCCTTTCTGGTGCCAGTCGCCAACCCCTGGAATATGGAAGTCGGGATTGGGGTAGTCACGACACGAGCCATGGGGGATGGGTTCTGACAAAGTGGTATCAAAGGAGTCGGTTCTACTGAAAGAACTAAGACTCTGATATTTTCAATGGGGAAATAGTTCTAAGTGTTTTGAGTATATTTTTAAGTTCAGGGAGTCCAGTTTTAGTGCGGTGGGTGACATATCCATACACCAAGACCCTGGATTTTTATTTATGACTCGATACATGAAAACACTGATTGCATCTGTGTGTGAAATGTTTTTATTTTTGTCTCTTTTGAGTCAGCTCACCAAGTATAACTTATTGATCAAGGAACATCTGTTTCTTTTCAGGATTCATCCACGTAGATAGACAGTCTGTCACACCCCGACCGCAGATATCTTTATTTTACTCTTTTCTTGGTCTCGGTCTGAAATTTTAATGTTTATTTGTGTTGAAGGGTTTCGTGCCAGTGCGCGTTCATCGCATCGTTAGCGGTGACCGTGCGGTTGGCCCGGGTGACTACGTGTTCGCCCGACGTTTAAATTTGAGAATTTTATGTTTTCATTTTATTATTATTTATTTAATCATTATTATCATTATTATTATAAAGTTTCATTACTATTATTATTATAAACTTTTATTAATATTATTATTATAAATTTTTATTATTATTAAGATTAGTTTTTATTCTTTTATTTAGTCTTTTATTATTATTATTATGGTTATTATTATTATTATTATAAGGTTATTACTATTATTATTATCATTATTATTATTATTATCAATTATATATATATATATATATATTTATAATCCTAACCCTAATCCCGTCCCCCCCCCTGGCGGTGCTCTCTCTCTCTCTCCCTCTCTCCTCTCTTCCTTCTCCCCGTACCCCGCACTGTTTCTCCTTTGCGAGCCATCTTGCTCCGCTCCGGTGACCACCAGCCCCGACATCCCGTCGTTGCGCCAGCACCTCCAGGCCGGCCTTCGCGCGACTTCCGGCCGCGGCCTCCGGTGACAGCGGCCTGCTCCCGGCCGACCACCCGTCTCTGCCCCGCTCTGCCCAGACTCCGTCCCGACCTCCGGCGCCAGCACCTCCATCACGGCCCTCCGCACAGCCCGCACCACCCCTACACCGCCCCGCTTCCTCGTTGTCGTCCCGGCTCCCCCGCGTCCCCACCCCGTTCCGCGCCGGCATCCTTCTGCACCCCTTGTCCAGCGGCGACCCCTCCACGGTCCCGGCCTCTCCAGGCGAACAGCCCGATGACCCCTCCCCTGCGCGCGACCCCTGTCCGGCTCGCCGCCGTGCCCTGCTCGCCATCCCTCCTCACCCAAGGCGGAACCCCGTGACCACCTCCCTGGTCCCGTCCCCCTCCGGCGTTGCTCGCCTCGCCGCACCGCCCCGGACCCCCGCTGCTCCCGCACCCCCCCCCCCCCCCTTCCGGCTTTTGGCCGCGCCGTCTGAGCCTGCTCCGTCACCCTGCTCCCACGCCCCACTCAGCCCATCCCCGTCCAGATTCCGCCTCAGTCGCACCCCACTACACCACCGGCCTCGCGCAGCACACCCCGCGGCCTGCCGACCTCCATCCGACATCTGCGCACCCCCCCCCCCCCCCCCGATCGCCGGCGCACCCCCCTTGCATGCGCTCCCCGTTCGGCTTTGGCCGCCGCACCTCCAGCGACACTCCACCGCAACCCCCGTTCCGGCCGCCGCACCACCTGCGCGTCTTTTTCCCCCCTCCGCTGTAAGTTGTTGTTTTTACTTTTATTACATTTTGTTTTTTTATAACGTTTTCATATTTTCTTTTATCATGTTAATAATATTATTATTATTATATTATTATTATATTATTATTAATAATAATATTATTATTGTTATCATTATTTTACTGGGTATGCTATCATTATTATTATTATTATATTAATATTGTTATTACTATTATATTATTATATTATGATTATTCTAAATTATTATTGTTATTATTATTATTATTTTATCACTAATGTTGTTATTATTATTATTATTATTATTATTACTATTATTATCATTATTATTACTCTGGCTTTCACCTCTGCTTTGTTAGGGGTTTCTCATCAACTTATATTTGTTTTTGATAGGTTTAGGATTTTTTTAGGACCCGCGCTGGGCATTTCCGAGAGAGCGCCATCGCTGCGCCTTGTTTCCGAGGTTTCGCCGTCTTCACGCCTTGGTTCCAAGGTCGTTTTACCATCGCGCTTTGATCTTGAGGTAGGTCTCCCTTTGCACTCGCCTTTAAATTTATAATTTATTTATCCTTGACTTTTTATTGAGTTTTAGTAAATTTAGAAGTATTATTAAGTAGTTATTTATAGTATGGTGATCTGCTGATGATTTAAGTTGTTTTAATTCTAGCATTTCATTAAAAGTGTTTTCTTGGATTTAATTGTGTGCTTCCAGGGTAGTGTTTCTAGATGGTTCTTCCTGAATAATGAAAGACATGTTGAATTGGGGTTTGAAATGTTTTTGGCATGTGTAAATTAGTTGATGTATTGTTTATGGAAAATGGTGTTTTTCTTAGAACCTTGATTAGAGGAAATGTCGTATGACCTTTGAACTTGTTTTTGGAAACTTTAGGTGTGGTTCTTGGTTGATGAAAGATGTTTTCCTTTGTCGCGTGAACAAAAGTTTGGATTTCATTTGAGAAATGGTGTTCCTTCAAAAAGTGATTAAAGGCCCGTTTGGCTCTTGATAAAAGTGGGGTGCGTTTGGTTGTTGGAAAGTGACTCCACTTGTGAAACAAATATGTTCCAGGTTAAAGATGCTGATTTGAGTTTCTGAAATAAAGTTCTAAGTGTTTTTCTGGTTTTTAATGAAATGGCATGTGTCATATCCCTTTAGAAATTCTTTAGTATTAAATGGACAAAATGTAAATGATATGACGGCCCGGTTGGCAATTTATTAAATGTGAAGTGATTATACATATAAATCTATATATATACGTACTTGTGAGGGAATATCTATAGGGGGACTTCCCTTCGAGGGTTGTCGTGTAGCGATGTCCGTGTAAGGGGTTGGCAAGTGCGGTGAGATGAGTCATGCGTGCGAGGGTCTCCCACTTACACAGTGTTACTAAAACCACCATGGGTTCCTGGGCGTCTTGTAGATTATCGAGTGACGGTTGCTTGATAGCCCTAATTAGACGGGTTAGTACCCCCTGGAGTTGTGGACAGGCCAGGAGGGATGTGCCACTGGTTGGCTATTAGGGCGGCCAGTTGGTTATTGACTATGGTGTACCATGCCGGAAGGTAGTCTGAACCCGAGTACGTCCAGGGGTTTTCTAGGGATGTTTAGGATCACCCATGGTTATTGATGATAACTTCTGGTTTATTTTTACTTGCACTTGGTTTTCCTTGATTGTTTACCCTTTACTTGCACTTGTTTTCCCTGCTTGTTTACTTTTAGTCATCTTTCACAACATATACTGTTAGAATTTGGGAAAATGGTTTTCAAATGAAGATACTTTATTCTCTTTATGTAAGATTTGAAAATGTACACTTCTTTCCCTTTTAAATGAGTTTACAAACTAATTAAAGTGAACCAACTTTTGAAAAAGGGTAAGGGAAATGTCTCATGTTTTGATTTTCAAGTAAAGCGCTATGAAAGCTTACTTTTATACATTATAGTTCAAACCTGGAACATGTAGATTCTTTATTTATTGGTAGTGCTTTGGGATTTGTTGTGGGGATCACCTACTGAGTACTTTTTTGTGCTCACGCCTATCTTTACCATTTCAGCTGCAGGTTCCTTGCGTTTAGGTTTTCTTGGCTTGAGTCGCTCAGTGTGGGAGCGACGTTGGTTGTAGTTGGGTGGTGACCCGCAAGGTCACATGGAGGTATGTCATGGTATAGTTTTGTTTATGCCTTTAGTGTTTGTCAATTTGTTTAGTTTATATTCTTTCTTTCGATCCTGTTTTTAATTTGGGCTGAAATCGTTCCCAACGATTAAAATTTCAATGCCCGACACTTGTTTCCATCCCGGGGGGATCGGGAGCTCTCCTCGTGACTTGCCACGGACCAGCTCGGGTGACCGGTTCAGGGTCGACCCGGGCTGGTTCGTGACAAAATGGTATCAGAGCTTTCTTATTATTTGGGTTGTCTGGTAGGTGGAGATTAGGACTGTCGAGACTCGAGTGGTAGGTACGGGGAGGACGTCATGAACCCTCGCCTGTTCTGCACCTCGAGTCACCAGGGTAGTCCGGGAATTGTGTCCTTGTCTCTTTCTGGTTTGTCTTGGATTGAGAGATGAAAATGGAGGTAAGCCGACGTTACGTCGTGATTTCACATGGAGTAGTGATCCATGTGGAGTCTGAGTACACGGTTTGAATTCCTCCTAGTGGTCAACGTTGGCTTGGTACATGGCCCACTACCATGTCTCCAGGTTGAGCGTGACTACTAGTCCCTCACTTCAGTGGTTGATGCAAATTTGGATGTTGTTTTCATTTTGGTTTGTGTGAGTGCGTAGTTGGAAATGAAAAGGGGTTTTTGAAAATTGAAATGGTTTTTTTTAAAGGACTTTAAATGTATAAAATGGGTTTTAAAAACTGAAATCTCTTGATTTGGAAATCTGTTGTTTGCTTGGAGTTGGTTCAGAATGGTTTGGGGTGAAACCTCAGGTCCTCTCTATGAACGTTTTCACATGTGTGAGAATGCATGGAAAATGCGTGTTGGTACGAGTATTAATGGATAGTGGATAAAGACATGTGAAACGGGTCATGGGAGTACCTGGGTGTGTTTGAAGTTAAAGGCTTGACTTTGTTTTCCAAATTGGTTTTAAAGTGGGTATGGTTTTGGAAAGTTTTTGGTTTGAAAGTGGATTGGTATTTGGAAAGTGATATTGAAAAAGGGTGGTTTTGAAATCTAAAATGAAAAGGGAATTTTAAAGAGGAGATTTTATTTTGGGTTGTGTTGTATTTGTTTGATCCTTGTGCTAATTGTTTTGAAGAAGGCGCTTTTATTGATGTCGCTTCGGTTTGATGTTGGTTTTGGCTTTGTGTTTTATATATCGCTTAGGAAATGCCGCTCAGAAAGGTCTCTAAGGATTATGATAGGTCATGCCCCATTTTTGGTCCTCCTCAGACTTTGTCTATTCTCCATGGTGATCAGGGTCCGTTAGAAGCAGTGAAATGGCTTGAGGAAGTGGTGTGTATCTTTAAAACGTTGGGAACTCCCGATAATGTTAAGGTTCGTACAATTATGGAGTTATTTGAGGGTCCAGTTTTGGATCGGTGGAAGATGGTTACCCCACCGTCAATGCAAGTTGAAATGACATGGGATGTCTTTAAAACCATTTTCATCCAATGGTTTGTACCTGAGGAAGTGAAGCTAGAGAAAAAGAGAGAGCTTGTGCATATTCAGTAAGGCCAACGGACGGTGAAGGCATATGTTGACCATTTCAAGGAACTGATTTCTTTTTCTCCAGAGGTAGCGTCGCATGAGCTCATGAAGGCCTATCCTTTCACTGGGGGTATTTGTTCGAAAATCAAGGAGTGAGTCCTCCCTTCTAAAGACCTTTGTTTCGAGAAGTTGGTGGAGGAAGCATTTTTGGCTGAGTTGGTTTCCGGAGCCCAGTTAGTTAGTACTCCGTCATCCCCGGTTGTTCGTAAGAGTTCCCCCTCTGGTGAGGAAATGACACCAGAGATACATGTTCCTAAGGAGTTATCCTCTTTTGTCCCAGCTTTCAGTTCATCAGATCGTTCAATGGTGTGCTATCAGTGTGGTCGTTTCAGGAATTTAAAGTCGTCGTGTCGCAACCCTCCGAAGACGTGTCATCGATGCGGCTATCTGGGTCATCTGGAGAAGTTTTGCAGGAAGCGTCACTTGAAGAAGACGCTGTGATGGGAGAACGTCAGTACCTGACTATGAGACAGAAGATGCTTCAGCCATCAGAGCCCCAACCGTAGGTCTTTGGGTGAAGCTCGCGCGCAGTCAGGAGTTCCCAGGGTTGTGAAGCCTTGGTCAAGGTCCTGTTTTCCTTATTGATGATGGGATAACTAAAAACCCTTTTTATATTTGTTTCCCTGCTATTGAGGTTTCAACAATGTTATAAATGCATGGTTTTCCATAAAGTTATGATGGACTTGTTCTATGATAATCTAAGCAGACTTGTCACGTGGATGTAATATTCTAAATTGTGGGTCCTTCTTAAAAGGGTGTTTGCCTCTTGTGTGGGTTGACCTCGGTTCAGCTATGCTTGTCGAATGTGGTTATGATTTGTGGACTTCAATGGATCATGTCTCCAAGTTGATGTTTGGTTAAATATTTCTCTGGGGGTTATCCTTGGTGTTGAAGTTTGATGACTCTAGTCGAGGATTCGATGTTTCGACGAAGGTGTTGTTTTTTCCTTGTGCTAAAAGAGTTGGTTTAAACCGGTTGGGAGTTCCCTCATCGACCCCCCATTCCTAGGTTTTTCTATTTATATGGTCACTATTTCTGCACTAGTTGAGTTCTTGTGGTGGGGAGAACCCCTTCGTGTTCTCCCCCCAACCTCTGACTCCAGTTTTCTCTTGGATAGGTCGGGTGTGACCTATGTGGGGTAAGGTTATCTTGAGAATCTCAGTTCTCTTCAGTTCCTTAAGTTCTGTTTGGGCATGGACTTGGATTTTGGCTGACTTGTGGCTTGGTGACTTTCTGGGGGCAGAAAGTGTCTGTGGTGGGGAGAATTGTCACACCCCGACCGCAGATATCTTTATTTTACTCTTTTCTTGGTCTCGGTCTGAAATTTTAATGTTTATTTGTGTTGAAGGGTTTCGTGCCAGTGCGCGGTCATCGCATCGTTAGTGGTGACCGTGCGGTTGGCCCGGGTGACTACGTGTTCGCCCGACGTTTAAATTTGAGAATTTTATGTTGTCATTTTATTATTATTTATTTTATCATTATTATCATTATTATTATAAAGTTTCATTACTATTATTATTATAAAGTTTTATTAATATTATTATTATAAATTTTTATTATTATTAAGATTAGTTTTTATTCTTTTATTTAGTCTTTTATTATTATTATTATGGTTATTATTATTATTATTATTATAAGGTTATTACTATTATTATTATCATTATTATTATTATTATCAATTATATATATATATATATATTTATAATCCTAACCCTAATCTCGCCCCCCCCCTGGCGGCGCTCTCTCTCTCTCTCCCTCTCTCCTCTCTTCCTTCTCCCCGTACCCCCCACTGTTTCTCCTTTGCGAGCCCTCCTGATCCGCTCCTGTGACCACCGGTCCCGGCCCTGGCATCCCGTCGTTGCGCCAGCACCTCCAGGCCGGCCTCCGCGCGACTTCTGGCCGCGGCCTCCGGCGACAGCGGCCTGCTCCCGGCCGACCACCTGTCTCCGCCCCGCTCTGGCCAGACTCCGTCCCGACCTCCGGCGCCAGCACCTCCATCACGACCCTCCGCGCAGCCCGCACCACCCCTACACCGCCCTGCTTCCTCGTCGTCGTCCCGGCTCCCCCGCGCCCCACCCCGTTCCGCGCCGGCATCCTTCCGCACCCCCTGTCCGGCGGCGACCCCTCCACGGTCCCGGCCTCTCCAGGCGAACAGCCCGAAGACCCCTCCCCTGCGCGCGACCCCTGTCCGGCTCGCCGCCATGCCCCGCTCGCCATCCCTCCTCACCCAAGGCGGCACCCCGCGACCACCTCCCCGGTCCCGGCCCCCTCCGGCATTGCTCGCCTCGCCGCACCGCCACGGACCCCCGCTGCTCCCGCACCCCCATTCCGGATTTTGGCCACGCCGTCCGAGCCTACTCCGTCACCCTGCTCCCACGCCCCGCTCAGCCCATCCTCGTCCAGCTTCCGCCTCAGTCGCACCCCACTGCACCACAGGCCTCGCGCAGCACACCCTGCGGCTTGCCGACCTCCATCCGGCATCCACGCACCCCCTTGATCGTCGGCGCACCCCCTTGCATGCTCTCCCCATTCGGCTTCGGCCGCCGCACCTCCGGCGACACTCCGCCGCGACCCCCGTTCCGGTCGCTGCACCACCTGCGCGTCTTTTCCCCCCTCCGATGTAAGTTGTTGTTTTTACTTTTATTACGTTTTGTTATTTTCTTTTATCATGTTAATAATAATATTATTATTATATTATTATTATATTATTATTATATTATTATTATTATATTATTATTATTATTAATATTATTATCATTATTTTATTGGGTATGCTATCATTATTATTATTATTATATTAATATTGTTATTACTATTATATTATTATATTATGATTATTCTAAATTATTATTGTTATTATTATTATTATTTTATCACTATTATTATTATTATTATTATTATTATTATTACTATTATTATTATTATTATTATTATTATTATTATTACTATTATTATCATTATTATTACTCTGGATTTCACATTTGCTTTGTTAGGGGTTTCTCATCAACTTATATTTGTTTTTGATAGGTTTAGGATTTTTTTTTGGACCCGCGCAGGGCGTTTCTGAGAGAGCGTCATCGCTGCGCCTTGTTTCTGAGGTTCCGCCATCTTTGCGCCTTGGTTCCAAGGTTGTTTTACCATCGCGCTTTGATCTTGAGGTAGGTCTCCCTTTGCACTCGCCTTTAAATTTAGAATTTATTTATCCTTGACTTTTTATTGAGTTTCAGTAAATTTAGAAGTATTATTAAGTATTTATTTATAGTATAGTGATCTGCTGATGATTTAAGTTGTTTTAATTCTAGCGTTTCATTAAAAGCGTTTTCTTGGATTTAATTGTGTGCTTCCATGGTAGTGTTGCTAGATGGTTCTTCCTGAATAATGAAATACATGTTGAATTGGGGTTTGAAATGTTTTTGGCGTGTGTAAATTAGTAGATGTATTGTTTATGGAAAATGGTGTTCTTCTTAGAACCTTGATTAGATGAAATGTCATATGACCTTTGAACTGGTTTTTGGAAACTTTATGTGTGGTTCTTGGTTGATGAAAGATGTTTTCCTTTGTCGCGTGAACAAAAGTTTGGATTTCATTTGAGAAATGGTGTTCCTTCAAAAAGTGATTAAAGACCCGTTTGGCTCTGGATAAAAGTGGGGTGAGTTTGGTTGTTGGAAAGTGACTCTACTTGTGAAACAAATGTGTTCCAGGTTTAAGATGCTGATTTGAGTTTCTGAAATAAAGTTCTAAGTGTGTTTCTGGTTTTCAATGAAATGGCGTGTGTCATATCCCTTTAGAAATGCTTTAGTATTAAATGGACAAAATGTAAATGATATGACGGTCCGGTTGGCACTTTATTAAATGTGAAGTGATTATACATATAAATCTATATATATATGTACTTGTGAGGGCATCTCTACAGGGGGGACTTCCCTTCGAGGGTTGCCGTGTAGCGATGTCCGTGTAAGGGGTTGGCAAGTGCGGTGAGATGAGTCACGCGTGCGAGGGTCTCCCACTTACACAGTGTTACTAAAACCACCATGGGTTCCTGGGTGTCTTGTAGATTATCGAGTGACGGTTGCTTACTAACCCTGATTAGACGGGTTAGTACCCCCTGGAGTTGAGGATAGGCCAGGAGGGACGTGCCATTGGTTGGCTATTAGGGTGGATAGTTGGTTATTGACTATGAGTTTTATGCTTTGTTGAGACACTGGCAGACCAGATGATGATCCTAGCTGCTAATCTCTTCCAGGTCACATTAGAGAGATGGTGGAGCATGACACTCCATTTTCATGATGAGGTGTCTCTCACCTGGTTATACATAGTGAGCCTCTTCTAGTAGCAACATTGAGGCCTTAGAATGGCATCTTGGGTATGGATTGGTTATCCATGGTCCATGCTCATATCGATTATTTTAGGTGCATAGTGTGGTGTGTCTAAGAGGATGCGACTAGGATTTCATTCATCAGCAAGAAAGGGACCTTTGAATCTTGGGATAGAATTTCTTGGAGGAGGGTGTAGTTGATCACTCATCAGTTGGATAGCCTTACCCTCAGAGAAGTTGATAAGAGGAACCTGAGCTATCCTATAGTGGTGGACCAGTATGTTGATGTCTTTCCTAATGATGTTCTAGGAATACATCCTCATAGATAGTTAGACTTATACATCGACATGTACCTCATGATGGCACCAATATCTACACTAGAATATCGGATGGCTTCTGCAGAGCTTTATGAGTTGAGGGTACAGCTGGAGGACTTATAGGGGAAGGGGTTCATAAGGCCTAGTGTTTCTCTATGGTCAGCCCTGATTTTGTTCACTAAGAAGGCAGACGGTAGTTTGAGGCTTTATGTGTACTATCAGCGTCTAAACCAGGTGACCATGAATAACAAGTATCCACTCCTGAGGATTTATGATCTCTTCGATTAGCTAAAGGGATCTTGGTGGTTTTCAAAGATATACCTTAGATCAGCCTATCATCAGCTCATGGTAAGAGATGAGGATATACCAAAGACGGCCTTCATATGACGATATGGCCATTATCAGTTCTTGGTGATGCCTTTAGGTATGAACAATGCCCCAGTAGTGTTCATAGGACTCATGAATAGGATCTTCCAACCTTACCTCAATCACTTTGTGGTGGTCTTCATTGACGAAATCTTGGTGTACTCAGCATCGGAGGAGGGGCACGTTGTTCATCTGCATATTTTTTGGATACACTCCAAGAGCACCATCTTTATGCTAATCTCTAAAAGTTCTAGTTCTTGATACAAGAGGTCAAATTTCTACGACACGTTATCTTGGAGGCTAGAGTTGCAGTGGATCCGACAAAGACAGAGGCAATGCATACTTGGGAGCCACCCAAGAGTGTGACCGAGGTCTAAAGTTTCCTAGGGTTGGCTGGGTACTACCTAAGATTCCTAATTGATTTTTCCATAGTAGCAGCACCCTTTTAAACTTTAAAAATGAAGGGAAAACCTTTATTATGGACAGATAGATTCCATCATAGTTTCCTAGATCCGAGACAGAGACTGATGAGTGCCCCCATCTGGAGGCTACCAAAAGAGGGCATTTGGTATGTAGTATATTACGATGCATTAGGGACTAGACTAGGATGTTTTATAATGTAAGAGCGAGCGATTATAACTTATGGTTCAAGAAAGTTCAGAAATAATAAGTAGAACTTTTTTATCCATGACTTGGAGTTAGAAACAGTGATCTTTGTCTTGAAGATGTGGTGGCACTAATTGATGGGTGAACAGTTTACTGTCTACATTAATCAAAAGATTCTTAGTTATATCTACTCACATCAGGACATGATCCTGAGACAATAGTGATGGATGAAGTTCCTCTAAGACTATTACTTTGAGATAATCTATACTCCTACGAAGGGGAACGTGGTGGTAAACACACTTAGCAGGAGGTCTGGTTTACAGTTGCGGAGTGGGGCGAAAGAGCATCTAGCTGTGTTGTAGTTATCTTTTGTGGATAGTGATGGAATAGCTTAACTCTGGTATATGATAGTCACTTCCCCACTCCTTTAGCGAGTCAGGGAGTTATATCTTGGGGATATTGACTTCAATACCCTACGTTCTCATATATCCTCAGGACAGGCTCTTGAAGTATTTTTTGAAGGTGGGGATCACGTCATCCTTTTTAGAGGACACACTATGGTATCAGTGATGCTACGATAGGATGTGTTGAGGTAGTTCCACACATACCCTTTGGTGGTACATTATAGTGTGGTTAATATGTACCAATACCTCCGGCGTCAGTACTGGTGGCCAGGGATGAAGAAAGTAGTGGTAGAGTTTATTTCATGATGCCTCACTTGTCAGAAAGTGAAGAAGGAACATCAGGTTCCAACAGGATTAGAACATCCACTTGAGGTGCTGGAATGGAAGTGGGGTTTCATCTCCATGGACTTCATGAAAAGGCAACAATGTACGTCTAGGAGCTATGATTCTATCGGGGTGATCGTTGACCGACTCACCAATTCGGACCACTTCCTACTCATCCGAGAGTAGGGATTAGTAGAGGGATTGGGATGCCTCTATATATAGAAGATAGTATAGCTTCATGGGGTACCATCGATGATTGTATCAGATCATAATTCCCATTTTACATCTTGGTTGTGGAAGGGATTGCTGGAGGCATTCGAGACTCAACTGTGTTTGAGCACTGCCTTTCATCCTCAGACAGATGGTCAGACAGAGCGGACCATACAGATTCTTGAGGACATACTTAGTGCTTGCCTCTTTAATTTTGGACATTGTTGGGAGGATCACTTTCCTTTGGTTGAGTTTTGATACAATAACATCTATCAATCCACCATCAGTATGGAACCATTTGAGGCCTTTTAGGGGAGACCATGCAGATCATCTATATGTTGGACATACCTACGGGAGTTGGAACTTATGGGTCTAGAGTTGGTACGGGCTACCACTAAGAAGGGTCATAACATCCAGGATCATATGAAGACTAAAAAGAGTATGAAAAAGTCGTATTCTGGCATAATATGAAGACCCTTGGAGTTCGAGGATGGAGACCATGTCTTCCTACAATTCTCACCTCGACGAGGTTCGTGGAGATTTGGTCAGGGAGGAAAGATATCTCTGAGGTTCATCAGACCTTTCTATATTCTTAGAAGAGTTGGAAATGTGGTGTAATTCCTAGTTCTTCCCTCATAGATTCATAGGGTTCACGATGTTTTCCACATGTCACAGGTGAGGAGATACGTGCATGATTCATCACATGTCATCGATTGGGGTGAGCTGGACATTGATGATGGGGCAATGTTCACAGAGTTTCTGATGGAGATAGATGATCAATAGGAGTGGGTCCTATGAGGTAGTAGATTCATTTTGTGTGAGTTTAGTGGCATCATGGGAACCTCTAGGAGGGTACATGGGAGCAGGAGGCACTAATTTGTGTTTAGTATCCCCATTTGTTTTCTTATCTTTTATTTTGGATTTTGAGGATGTAAATACCTAAGGTGGGGAGAATGTAAAGTCCCAGAAATTCCATATAATTTTTTTAATTAAATGGAATTATTATGAGACTTCAAAAATTGACAGCACATGATTCTAAGGCCTGTAGATCCTAGAAAAAAATTTGAACTTTTTTATGGTAGGTTTAGTAAATGTGTGAGTGGTAATTTATATCTTTTGAACTAGTGGTAGGATTAAAATTCTAAGGGCACCGTCAGATTCACAACACTGGGATTCTCTTAGGTGAAACTTAACTTTGACTATCAAGGTTCAGATGAAAAAGTTAATTTTTGGACTTTCAGAAAAAAAAAATAACTAAATTTATTTTTTTCTTTCTAAAATCGTTGGGCGATGGTGGTAGGATTGTAGAATTAATAGGTAATTAGATGAAGTCATTTAATAACCAGTTACACTTAGTTTTGTAACTATACCATCAGGTAATTAATGGGTCCATTAATTAATTCATTAATGAACCACATTAATGGGTAGAGAGTTAAACTATTTAACTCTAAAATGTTAATTAAACCATTGGAAAAATGGATTGGACAATCATGGGAGAACACTTTATGATGCACCAGTGGAAACCCTCTCCAATGAAGAACGCAGAATGAATAATGACATTGAGGATTTGATCCAGGATAAATGAACGTCGACGAACACCTTCAAACATGGATTCTTCTCCCTCATCCGCAGTGTTTTCCAACGAGTTAAAGGTATGGGTTTTGATTTTATTTTAAGAGATTTATGAATCATTTTCTTCCATTATTTTCAATATATGATAAACACTGATCAACTGACTAACAGGTTGATCTACCATTCATTATTTTTCTTCTTGTGGGTGGTTGATGCAGGGTTGAAATTTGGGTTTAAACATTATCTTGATGATGTTTGAATTCTTCCCATGATACAAAACTAATGCGGAGGGTGCGGGCTAATCTGAAAAAGGCATGAACCCTTTACTGATCTTGGTTTTGTTGCATTCTTCATGGGTGACTGAGCAACATATAATCAAGGCAAAATTGAGGCCCATGCAGTAAAGGTGGTATCCCATGAGGCCCGTAGGTGAAGATGGGAAGTAAATCGGACTATCAAAGCTTCACCGATGGCCCACGGAAGTACTGTCGGTGTGACACTGTTGTCAAGGAAGTGGTAGTGCCCATAGGCATCGTGGAAGACATGAAGGTGGCTGGCCATTGCCAGCAGAATTGATGGTGGGAGGTGCATCGTGATGGCGTGCCACGGAAGAGGTACCATGGCTCCAACTGTAGTGGTGGCGGACCAGGGTTGGCGGGTCCCTCCCTAGATCGGTCCACTGAACTAGTCTGCTGGGGGCATCCTGGCACTACCTGTTGAAGACCTGAACAGACTCCATCCGTTTAGGGGGGGGGTACGGACCCCGCCCTACTAGCAGGTTGGGCTGGTCCCACAGCCCTATAGGCTGAACCGGGCCCAACCGGACCGGGTTGGGCCCCTCCCGGGTCAGGTCAGCCTAGAATGGGTCAGGGTGGGTCGGTCTGACAGGGATTGACCAGACCCAGACCCAATTTGAGCAGTTTATCTTAAATATCCATAACTTCTAAATAGGACGTATGTTTGACAGACCATTTGCGGCGCTGGAACCCTTAAGATGAGGTGATCCTTTTGAGATACTCCACTTGGGTTTCGAAGAATGTTGGAGTATGGCCAGGTTGGATTGAACTAGAATCCAACTGGGCCCTCAGTACTAAAATGCCTATAACATATAGATCGGGCATCCGACTAACATGTAATCTGTTTCTTGAAACCCTTATGACATGGTAGTTATTCGGGTTACTTCTTCATGGGACTTTGTGTCAGTTTAGGTACGACTGATGGCTTGAGTAGCAGAATCTATAGAACTCAATTGCACCAAGTGAGAGAATCATGTGGTTGACTGTCAAGTGAAGAGATACCCTTTGTGGATCGACATCAGAGCAACCCTGTGTGGATTAGCAATAGCGCAACCCAATGAGGACCAGCCTTAGAGTGGCCCATCGTGGATCAGTGACTTACAACCCTATGTGGATCGATGAATTACGACCCTGTGTGTATCGATGACTTATGACCCTATGTGGATCGAGGACTTATGAACCTGTGTAGATCGATAACTTACGACCCTATGTGGATCGACAACATACGAACCTGTGTGGATCGGTGACTTATGACCCCATGTGGATCGGAAATAGAATGAATTCTTTTTGGTTCAGTAGTGGAACTTCTCAACAGAATAAAATGATTTATCTTTATGACTAATCATCATTATTCATGTTATTTAAGTTATATACCTGGTTTGATCGGTCTTTTACTTTGTATTTTGTGATTGAGATCATGCTTTGTGGTTTTTCATTTGTCGAATTATGGGAGACCATCAGGGTTCTCGGGATCTCTACTGGGTATTGTTATACTAACCCCTGCATGGGCTTCACCCGCACCTTGATGTATCTTGTGCAGACGATGGACAGATCGAATGAGACTTGGGAAGTCAGGCCTAGATGATGCTCGGAGTTTATTCATTGATGTGGTGAGTGGAAGTGATGACAGATGATGAGATGTACCTACCCTTCTGGTAGGATCCTTAGTAGACAACTTTTAGAGCATGTTTTTTTGTTTTTTTTGTACTTTCTTTTTAGTTGGGTTTGTATACTAGCACTATTATACTTTCAGTTCACACTTTTACTATCGCCAGTTCTACTTTGTGGTTTTCTTTTGTTGTGTACCTAGTATGTGTGTGTGTGTATGGGTTTAAAGGAAATGTCTTCCCTTTTTGGGATATTCCTTTTTAGTGCTAACTTCCAACTCCTGACCTATAGAAGGCAGCTATGGGGTAGTCATGGAACGGGCCCCGAGGGATGTGTCGTGACAGTCAAAAAAATGAAACCCATGAGAATAAATTTTCTCTTATTTACTAAGTTGTTGAGGACATAAACATCATAAATTTTTAGGGTTTCCTTATCACATTTATCAACACTAAAAATACTTGAATTCATAGGGATATTAATCATTTGTCAGCCAAATGATGATTCACTTTGATTTTATCTTCATGAATCTCGAAAATAGATTTCTCTACCTTTTGTTTATCAAAAGTCCCCTCTAATTTAGAAAACCTATGGGTTGGACAAAAATCATATCCTTCACACAGAACTCCCAAAATATTTGTGGCATGGTTTACCAAAGTTGTGTATTTATTATCATACATTGTTAAATAAACTTGGATATTATTATCTATTTTCATAGTATTATAGAATTTCAGCACCCCATTAGAGTGAACATGATCTTGATCAGATTTGGGTATTTCAATACAAATAGATTTCTCTCCTTGTAAGACTATAATTCTTTTCAACAAAGAATCAAAACAATCCTAAAATTATTGATAGATTAGCCTTTCACCATGAAAGGTCATAGATGAGTAGTACTTCGAAGACATTTTTTTGAGATGAGGTGGTTGATTCCAACATGAAAATTGAAATTTTCTCTGAATATAAAATCAAAGACCTTCTCTAGTTTCAGAAACAAATGTTATTGACTATTTTAAGGGCATCAGAGCTTTAGTGTACTTCAGTGAGAAGTTGATGTGGGATGAGGTAGGGTGTCCCTTTTATTAGGTGATGGAAATCTGGCCATTGAGATTCTACATCTGATATTAGATCAGAAAAATCCAAAGGATGGAAATGATTTCAAACTCTTGAGGTTTTTTTTAAAAACAATTATCATGTTCAAGATGAATCTGATAATTTTTTAAAACAAAGTGAAAGAATTGAAATACCAATAATTTTGAGATGTAATATAAAGTGTAAGGTTTATAAATTTTACCTATCGTAGTATCAGGATAAATGTATTAGTTTCAATATATTGTTCTTATGAAATAGAAATTCAAAGTAGTGAAATATAATTTGAATATGATAAATTTTTAATTATATTTTGAATAAATTTGAGATTTACATTATAATGAAATATGGATATAATTTAAATACCGATAAAAATGTAATACTGATAAAATTGGAATACTGAAAAAATTGTAATACCAAAAAAAATGAAAGTGATTAAAAAACATGAAACTGATTACATACATGAAACCAATTAAAAACATGAAGCCTATTAAAAACATGAAACCGATTAAAAACATGAAACTAATTAAAAACATGAAACTGATTAAAAAATGAAACCGATTAAAAACATGAAACTGATTAAAAACATGAAACCGATTAAAAACATGAAAATAATTTGTAACCCCCCTTTGAAAAGGAGTAACTTATTGTAAGGATATGGTTTAAACATGACGAAGATTTGAATGATTAATTTATAGTGATCATTCATAGCTTCTGTATAATGTATTCAAATCTATCATAAGGTAAAGATTTTGTAAAAATATCATCAAGTTGTTCTTTCATTTCGATGAATTGTAAAATGATATCTTCTTTAAGCATGTGATCCCTAAAAAAAGTGATCTAATATCGATGTGTTTTGAATGCGAGTGATGTGTATGTTTTTTACTAAGGGCTATGGGACTAGTGTTATCACATCATATTTTAGTTTTAGTAAAACTCATGCCATAATATGTGAGTGTGTGTTGCATCAATAATACTTTAGCACAATAACTTCCAACAGCCACATATTCAGCTTCAGCAGTGGAAAGTTTTACCGAGTCTTGTTTCTTGCATGACCATGAAACTAAAAAATCTACTAAGAAATGACATGTTCCATATGTACCCTTTCTATCCATTTGAAAACCACCAAAGTAAGAATCCAAAAAACTTTTTAGTTCAAAATAATTTCTAAAAGAATAGAATAGTCCTAAATCCATGGTTCCCTTAAAATAGAGAAAATTTCATTTCACTACTTTTAAATGAGATTGTTTTGGATTTACTTTGTATCTTGTATATAAGCATACTGAAAACATTATGTGTGAATGACTAGTTCTTATGTATAGTAAACTACCTATCATACCTCTAAAATATATTTGATTAACTAGTTTCCAAGTTTCATCAAGATAAAGTGTATTTGAGGTACCGATTGGAGTAGGAATACTCTGTGTGTTGTCATATCCATAATTTTTTAGTAATATTTAATATACATATTTTGAAATATATAGGTTCTTTATAGTTTTTGAGAAATTTGGAAGCCTAGAAAGAATGTTCACTCACCCATCACACTCATCTCAAACTCATATTTCATAATATTTTCAAAGGAATATGTTAAATATTTATGAGTTAATCTGAATATAATGTCTTCAACATATATTTGAACAATCAAAACATTTTTATTTTCTTTCATTGTAAAAAGAGTTAGATCTGCAGTTCCTTTAACATAATTGTTTTGCAATAAAAATCTCATTAATATATCATAACAGGCTCTAGGGAATTGTTTAAATCCATATAAATCTTTAGTAATTTTGAAAACATATTGAGGATGTTTTTTGTCTTCAAAACAAGGGGTTATTCACCAACAACTTCCTCCTGTAAAAATTCATTAAGGAAAGTACACTTCACATCCATTTGAAAATTTTTAAAATTAATGAATGTTGCAAAGGCTAGTAGAATATGAATATGTTCATGTCCGGAAATTGGATTATAGGTTTTTTCATAATCTATTCCCTCTTGTTGATTATAACCATTAGGAAAAATTATTTCTTTATTTCAAATGGTTATTCGATTTTCATCATATTTGTTTCTAAACACCTAATTTACATCAATTGTAGTGGTTTCTTTAGGTATTTCAACCAATATTTATACATTATTCCTTTTTAATTAATTTAGTTAATCTGGCATAGATTTTATCCAATCTTTATCACCAAAGGCCTCATTAGATATTTTAGGTTCAAATTGAGAAATAAAATAGAAATTTTCTACTTCATTTCTCAAGTAACATCTAGTCCTTATTGGTTTATTTACATCACTAATTATATTATCACTAGGATGATTCCTAAGAAACAACTTATTTGGGTTTTGTAAGACTTTTTCATCAATATAAGGTAGAAATCCATCTGGAGTAAATACCTCAGAAACATTTTCTTGAGTATTCTCTTGATTAGAAGAATATTCCATCAAAGGATGATAGTCATTTTTTTAAAACACATCCTAATATGTAGGTTGGGGTTGTTTCAAAACAAAAGGATTATTTTCATCAAATTTAACATGTACTGTTTCCTCAACAGTATAATAATTTTTATTGAAAAATCTATAATCCTTAGAGGTAGTGGAATAGCTTAAAAATATTTCTTCAAGATATTTGGGTGATAATTTCTGTAAGTTGTATTTTTTATTAAAAATGAATATTGTCTATCTAAATACTCTGAAGTATAAAACATTAGGTTTTTTTCCTATCCACAATTAATATGGTGTTTTATTAATAAGTGGACTTACTAAAACTAGAATTATAGTATAAAAATAAGTACTTATAGCTTCGACTCAAAAATATTTGGCAATTGAATATTCACTCAACATGGTTCATGTTAACTCTTGAAGAATCCAATTTCTTCTTTCAAAAACACTATTTTGTTGAGGGGGTCTAGGAGATGAGAAGTTATGAGTAATTCCTTTCTTGCTACAAAAAGTTTAAAAATCCAAATTTTCATATTCTCCACCCTGATCACTACAAATAGTTATCAATGGTAGGTTTTTCTCATATTTAACTTTGGATATAAAAGTTTTAAAAAAAATATAAGGCCTCAGATTTATTTTCTAGAAAATAGACCCATGTAAATCTAGTGTAATAATCAACTAAAACAAATATATATTATTTGCCTTGAATAATTATAGTTATTCTTTGACTGAAAAGATCCATGTGCACTAGCTATAATGCATCAAAATTTGAGACTTCACTTATGGATTTAAAGATACACTTATGTTTTTTTTCATATTGAAAAGTTTCACAGACTTTTGAAGAATCAAATCTAAGATCTATTAGATCCTTAAAAATTCTTTTCTTAGGATGTTTACATAGATTACTTAGGTTACAGTGTCCTAAACTTCTATTCCATAACCAAGATTGATCTTATATTCCACTAAGACAAGGTAAGTCATGGTCCCTGAGGTCTTCTAAGTTAAGTGTATAAACATTCTCATTCTGATGGGTAGAAAGAATGAGCTCATCCATGGAATTGTGTACTAATAATTTATCATTCCTACAATTCACAAGGTAACTGTAATCACATAATTTACTTATACTTATAAGGTTATTGTTAATACCTTTCATGAATAAAACATTTGAAATTAAGGCTTTTCCAAGAAGAATAATATTACGTATACCAATTATTTTTCCCTGAGCATTATCTCTAAATGTAAATCTTCCACCTTTAATTTTAATGATATTTTCAAATAAATATATGTTTCTAGTCATATGATGGGAACATACAATATCATTTTACAAAATACATTTTTCATTTGTTCTCCCTTTATTTTTCTAAAAATAAAACAATTAGGTTTTTAGAACCCAAACTTTCTTGGGTTTGGTAATATTATTAAGTAAAATATTAGGAATCCACATTTTCTTATAAAAATAAGCCCTATGATATCCTAAATATTGAGTTTTGTTTAAAGAACAGTTCTTCTCCCAACTTCCACCACTTTGACACTTAGTGAAAAAAGGGGAACTTTGAGGTACAAAATAGTTGTGACTGAAAAGAGGTTTTGATTGAGTATAACATATTCCAGAACTATTCTTTAGAGAAAGATGTTGTGAATACATTTTATAAAAACCTTCTTTACCAGATGTAAATTTCGAAAAATGTTTCTTTAAGGGAAATATTTCATATTTTAGTCTACTGACTAAATTCTTATCCTCATATTCATTAGTCTTAGGGTTGGAGTTTGTCTTTAAAATGTTTTTCTTAGAAATATAATTTTTAAGATCATTAGAAATTTTATCCTTATCATAATTAACTTCCTAAAGGTTTTTAGAAATAGAAACAATTTAAAAAGATTTTGTATCAAGATATTTAGAAATATCTGAGACTTCTTTTATTAAAACCTTGATTCTAGAATTTTTCTTATCATATTTCTTTTTTATCTTACTATTCTAATTTTCAAGAAACTTATAAAATCTAGTGATTTCTTTAAAAGAAGGTAAATTATAATTATCACTAGTTGAATTGGATTCTTCATTCAAGGATTCAGAATAAGTTTCATCAGAATAATTAGTATTTAAATACATATTGGTTAAAGATTCAGTATTGTGTACCTTATCCATAAAGAAATGACTTTATTTTGGAATCCTTGAATAAAGACCAATATTCTTTTTTATATAATATTAAATATCTAAAGATTCATCAGATGAGTCTCCGCCACTAGCACTCCAAGTATCATTTTCCTTGAGAACTTTATTTCCCTTGGCTTTCCAAAACTTATTTTGACTTTTATTTGAATGTTTATCCCTTCTGTATTTTTAATTAAGCTTAGGAAAATCTAGTCTGATGTTTCCTATTATTTTACATTCACAACAAGTCACTTATAAGTATTTCTAATCATTTGTATCCTTTTTTCTCTTTTATATTTATACTGAAAATCCTTCATTACAATAATCTTTTTCATCCTTCGAGCAAGATTATCTAATTCATTTTTATATTACCCATCTTAACTTTAGGCTGATTGAAAAACAACTTTATTTTTCTTTTGACAACTTTATTATTTTATCAGGAGTCTGTTATTTCAATTGATTTGTATTTCAAGTAAAATCAACACTTCCATTCTTCTTATTTGAATTTTTTGTACCTCTCTTCAATTTTTTCTCATGTTTCAAGATGGTTCCAAATAAATCATCAAGATTTATAGTTGTAAATTTTATTAACTCTTCAATAATAGTTCTCTTTGATTCCCATTCATTAGGAGTGATTTATCTAATCTTATCTACAAACATATCATCATCTGAGCATTTTTCTCCCATTAACTGTAATATATTTATGATATTCGTGAATATTTGTTGAACTTTAACTATCGGTTCTCCATAAGGAAAAACAAAACAATGAGAATCTTCTCTAATCATGTCTCTTGTGGTTTAAATAACTATAGAAGTTCCAAAATGTGTAACTTCAAGTTTCTTCTATATGATGTTATCTAAGAAGATGTCTGGCTATATATATTTCTAGTGATAGAACAAAGTAAAGTGTTGTGTAACTTATAGTTCAGATGATATTCTTTCTTTTCTTGATTGGTAAATGTTCCAAATTCCTTATCAAGTATTTTATAATATCTAGTGAGCATAAAAAAATTGTCCACACCAGTATTGATGATAAAGGTTTTCATTGTGTCTCTCTAATATTCGTAATCATTCACATCAAATATAGGTGGTATTATAGGTTTTATATTATATATGGATCCAATATTCATTACTACCAACATTCAAAACAAAACTTTTCCACTCCACATGTTAGTGTAGTATGTATTTATAAACAAATAATTTATCAAATAAATAAATATAACTTGTAAGAGAAAATAAGTAAGATAAACACAACGAATTCCTATTCTACTACAGATATGTATATTAGTATTTTAGAAACCTCCACTAATACTAACTCTTTGATCTAAATATGTATGTAGATGGCACAATACTAGAGGGGTGAATTTTAGGAATTAAAAATTTTCGTTATCAAACCTAAAAGAAATTAAGTTTAAAAAAATTCAACTAATCTAATTCACAGTACCTCTAAATGTGATAAAACTATGAATCTGTGTGGGCCCTAGTACTAATGAAAAATACAATCATATTTGGGTCGGTTACAATAAGTATCATAATCAGATTCATTATGATAAGTATACCACAAGTTGTATTTAAAGAACACTCATATCCAAGATGAATATGATGATCATAGTAAGAAAATAAAAGATCATAATAATAATGGTTTTTATAATCATCGTATTGCAACAATAGATGATTCAAGTATATAATCATAAGCACTAATAAAACATGAAATGTATTTATTGTAATTGAAATAATTATAATGATATGAAATATGAATAGAAATAAAAACTAAAAGATTTATCTTTCTGTTATAATTACAGTGGGAATGTATAGAATACAATTATTTTAACCCAAAGAGAAGGGTATACTTAAACCTAGGATAGTGTTCCCTTGATTTATACTTTTAATCCAGTATGTCTTACCCACACCAAGGTAAGACCTCGATTCGAAGATTGGCTTCAGTCTATCTTCCTATCTCTGTCAGCCCTCGATTAAGTAGGTAATCGACATGTCTATCTTCCTAGCCACAGAAGCCCTTGATCTGCAAAATATCAGTACCAGTCTATCTAACTATACCTAATAGACCTCAGTCGTAATACCAATTGATCAGTATCACACCAATAAAATCAGAACTCCTTGAAGATACAAGTTTTAGGAACAATCTATTCATGACTTGTATTCTTCATATCTTTCACACAAGGCAATGATTTTGAATTAGCTCTCATAGAGTATCTCTTGATCAAAAAAAAGTGTCTTGAGATCAATTGAATGACCTAGTATTTGTAGACTTCATCCCAATAGTCACATTTATTCTCCAATTTTCATATTTTTCCAGAAAATTCGGATGGACTTAGACACCTTGAACTTCAACGGTCATATTAAAATAGAATACATGACATCGCTTTAATTGAAATACATAATAGATTGCATGAAATCTCTTTAATTGAAATAAATAATAGATTGTATAAAATTTTTTGATATAAATTTTTTCTTTTTTTAAGAATTAATCTTTACTAGAAATGATATGGTTAAGACTGATGATTTTTATAATGAAATGAATTGGTGGTTACGATTGAAACCACGACATGAAATTAAGATTGATATCATGATTTAAATTTATTATTATACACCAGTTAGGATTGAAAGCTATGGATATGATTATAATTGAAAATAATAGATATAGTTACGATTGATATACAGTTATGAATGTCAATAGAATACAGTTACGATTGTAAACAAAATATGCTCTTATGATAGAAAACAATACATGAAGTTACGATTGAAATAAATACATGTGGTTATGATTGAAAGCAGTACATGTGGTTACGAATGAAAACAATACATGTGGTTACAATTAAAAATAATACATGCAGTTACGATTTAAAATAATACATTATAAATCATATTCGATATGAATAACCATGGAATGTATTTAGAAAGAGTTTGTGATTTCCAAAACAAAATGAATGGAGAAGTCAAAACAAAACTTTTGACTCAACATATATTAAATATATTTATATTATATATTCATATTATATATTAAATACATTTATATTAATTTATAAATAAATATAAATATGATATATATTTATAAAATATAGAATTATATATATAATATATAAAACACATTTAATATATATATATATTTACATATAATATAATATAATATTTTTTTATATATAAATAAAATTTTACATATCTTTAAATATAAATATATTTTAGATATATAGATATATCTATACATATATGTATAAATACAGTTAAATTATGTATACAAGTATTTATTTATATATTTTATATTTATATATTTATATGTATACAATTAATAAATAGATATATATATATATATATATTATACAAATATAAATATATATTATATGAATATATATATATACACTATAAAAAATACAAGTATATATTAAACAAATATATATACATTCTACTATACTAATATATTATAAAAAATATTTATATATAATATATTTATAAGTATATAATTAATAAAATATAAATATATATTTTGTAAATATATTATGAAAATATAGTGTATATATATATATTATAGAAATATATTATACAAATAAAGACACACATATATTTATATATTGTATAATTATATATTTATATATTATATATTTACATATACAATTAAAAAATAAAAATACATATAGTCTATCAATAAATAAATATATTATATTATACAAATATATATTAGTAAAATAAATATTATAAAATTATATATATTATAAAAATATAAAAATATATTCAGTTACTCAAATCTATATCGTACAAATATTTATATTTATATATATATATATTATACATATATATTATATATTATATTTATATATATAAAAATATATATTATATATGATATATATTTATATTACATTTATATATTTATATCTATATAATTAAATAAATTTATATTATATCATGTATAATAATAGGAAATTCAAACGATTACAGTTGAGAGCTTACATAAGTGGTAAAGTCACCATGTGGTTTTGCATCAAACTCGGGTGGTGGAAAATTACAATGGTACTGGTGTAATAATGTAGCACTGTGCAAGGGTTGGTACTATAGCAGATACTATAACAAGGGTACTATAAAAATTAAATAATCCATCACAAATGTGATTTTGAGGCACAAAATTGGGCTTTGGGGCCACATGGCATCTGAACCATAAAATGTTGGGCCTTCATGATTCATAGTGGAGCAGCTTCTGACTGGTAGAATGCTAGACAATACAAGGGTAGTTCACTATAATGCAGGACAAAGGATGGGAATTTGGTAGTGAAAAGTAATTTGAAACATTGATCATATTTCAAGAGAATGTTATCAATTTCCTCACACAAATCTTTGTTAGGCGATGATGATAGAAAACAGACAAGACTTTGGAGTGTCAAGCTTTTGTGGTTGAAAACCAAAAAGATAGGGGGGTTTCAATTTGGGGTATATGGGATACATATCAAAGCCTTTATGCCTCTGGGCCTTGAGATCATGTATTCTTAGGCCTTCATAACATGTAACGGTTCTTCCATAATTTAGTTTAAAAGATGGTTTATCCATAAAATGAAGTAAAAATGGAATTCATAGTGTATGAAAATAATTCTAATTTACACATAATTAAATACATTTATATAATATGCATTCATTTGGTATTTTAGTATAACATATATGTGTATATATATACATTAGGAAATATATAAAATAATATATATTTAATATAATGATATGTTATAAAATCTTTTAAAAATTATAGGGGGTTTAAATCCACCACTATTGGCATAAATAAGCTGTGGTTTTGACCCCCCCCCCCCCCTAATTTTTGTTAACTAATCATGTATATTTTAGTGTTGGTTCTCCCTTAAATGTCACTAAGATTTAATTTAAGAAAAATTTTTGGAAAATCAATATTAAAATATATCATGTTTATTTAAAAAAAATTATTTATGTTTTTAAATTTTCACTATGATAAGAGATTATTGTGTTACACTGTTCTAAAATATTAGATATGGTTATTCACCCCATCTTATTTTTTTATTTTTTTTAAAAACCTATTATATTTTAGTAGCAATTACTCTAAAACTACCACTAATTTATATAAAAATTTAATTTAAAGTGGGTTTTGTATTAGTCCCTCTAAATAATAATTTCTAATGTGTTTTTTTAGTGACACTTGAATAGATCACTACCTTTGTTAGTGTTGTTGTCTTGATCTTCATGAACAAAGAGTGATTTTTCACCAATATAGGTGCTTTAATTCTTCTTTATTTGCATCCATTAATGAACTTGTTCAACCTATGATGAGAATAACTTCTAGATATACTTACTCTAAAATTCCATCCTAAGTTTAGAACTCCTATTTTCTCTCTATATCTCTAATCTCTATTTCTCTCTATATATTTCATGAGCCTTATTCCACCTTTTTAAAGAGAATGATATCTCTTATATATTTAAAAAATCACTATGTTCCCCTCTTGGTATATCTTTATTCCACCTTCATTAAGTGGGTACCAACCATAAAATAGAGTCTATATCACTTATTTAATTCTCGTATATTTCTCCTTAATGATGGGAAATTTAAACCTATGAATCTGTTGGCTCAAATCCACAATGGCATGGTCATTACCACTATTAAATTTACCCCTATATATTTGGAACATACCCTATAAAACATTTCATAGTTCTTACTTCAGAATGAACTTATGACATATGCACTAGGGCATAGAACAGTAACAACCACAACATAGTTCTTCGCTTGGAAAACACCCTTTGATATGCTTGGCACCAAGCCCACCTTTCCCATTTCCTCTTCAACTTCAAAACCCCAATACTCACCATGTCATGGACCATGGCGTAGAGGATCTCTGACATCCTATTTCAACTAGTGTTACATGATTCCACTATGACAATCAAAACTCTTTTAATTAGCCTCTATATTTTTTATAGATATTCTGAAAACCATTGAAAGTATAGTCTTCATCGGATTTCTATTTCATTTGATAACCACATATTGGTTACAGAAAACATACACTCAATACTTTTACACATTTATATTATCCAAAAGATTATATAAATCCATAATAATGTTACGTATAGAGGTATTTTTCTTCCCTTTGTTATTTTTTATTGAAATACCTTTGATCATGTATTCCACAACACCATAGTTATTGCTCACTATTTTAAAAATGGAATCCTCTAATAAAAAACTCTATTCACCATGGCGAGGTGAAAAACTTATCCACATTTTTAAAATGTACTTTGTAATCTCAAAATGTTGTGTAAAATTCCACATAACCAATAAATTTCCCATTTTTCAAACATCATGGTGTGTTTCTCTATCCTACATACTCTTTGATACTCTTTTATTATTCTAGCAGCATACAATGCTTATTTGGAATTTATCATAATCTTGTAATCATTATTTGAAGTCTTATAACATCTTTTCATCAAACCCAACACCAAAAACTCTTCAAGGGGGTTTTTATAAAAAGAATCCATGATATAGTATAATATATTATGAAACTTTTATTTCAAACTATCAATGTAATTATTTTTCTTTGATCTATCAACAAGGAAAGAGAAAAAGTAATTTTATATTTTCAAGGATAAATCCATAATAGTTATATATTGTTAAATAATTTTAATAATAACACCTAAAAATATATTCTAATTATTTTCCCTTTTTATACCTTGTTATTAATTATAATTAAATATTTATTTAATTATAAGATGAGTTATCCAAATTTAAGTAGTCATCATCTAACCAATTGTTACCATAGAGAATTTATTCAATTCCATTTCTTTCTTTATATTCCCTTTTGGAAGCATAGTATTATTATTTTTTATCTTTTCATATTTCCTATAAATTTCCAAATATTAATCTTAAAACCTCAAAAATCATAATCATCTTTAGTGAAAACCTAAGAATCATACACCTAGATTTGGTTCTAAAAATATATTATTTAAAAATAACTTTTATATCAACTAAAATGACCCAATTTTAACAACCTAAAATTAAAATATTCATAGTTAAAATTGAATCAATTAAATACCAAATTCATTTTAGGTTTAGAGTTTTATAGTATTAGGAAAACCCATTTATATAACCAAACCCACGTATTCCCCTTAAAATGGGAAGTTTTCTCATTACACCCAAATTTTCTTATTTGATAAGAAGACTTCAACATCTCCCAAAATATTATCCACACATGATACCCATATAGACCAATATTAAATAATATCATTCTTCATAACTTGTGGAAAGTGGAAACATAAGAAAGAGTGAAATCAGATGCTTAGTAAGGGTATACATGGGAGAGATAAATCATAAGAGAGAATAAGATGATAATAAGTGTATGATAACATAATAAAGTGCATGTTATAAATTTAAAATTTTCATTCCCAAAAATTCATATATCATAAACTCCAAAATCATGTTTTATCCAAAATTATGATAAATAAGTGTGTCAAATAATTAATCATCATTAATGAATCATAACAAGTCATGTGACATCATAATAATAGGAAATCATAATCTTGTGAACATAGCTATTAAAAATCATGTATATACATAATATTATGAGTATATTAATAATTAATCATACTCACATATTAAAATTTGAACTTAGTTATTTCCAATCATATCTATATAAGTATAGTTATAAGTAATCATAATCACACATCAAAATGTTAACATTACTATTAGCAATCATTTCCATGATTATCATTATCATCTCATTATATATCTATATAAAATAACCTAATTAATTTAATGGATATAATTGATCCACCCATAACATAATCATGATCTCTTCATATGTATTCCACAAAGTCGTGAAACCATTTATCATTCAATCATAGCATAACCCATAGAATAGAAAATGGGTTTCATAAATATTTCATCATCATAATCAATAAACCTATATATAAATAATAGAAATGGTATAATTGGATTATATCCATGGTAAATCATAAGTAATATCGATGGTTTTAGTCATATATGGAAATACCATTAAAATATCACTATAAATTTTCTTGAGAAAAATTCCCTTTTCATTTTTAAATCACTTATTTTAAATCTGAAAATTCTTTGAATATTAGGAAGAAAATTATTTCAAAAAACCCATTGAAACTTGAAAGGGTACCTTAGAATAAAAAATTATTCATGATGTCTATAAAAATTATTCATTTGGTATTTTTTCAAAAAATATTTTGTTCACACCTTTGGTAAAAAGTACCTCATTTAGAAAAAGAAAAGAAGATTATTTTTAAAAAAATTATAAGAAGTGATATATATGGGTAAAAATGAATTTAATTAATCATTGGAAAATAGTAAAAAAAACATGATTTTTTTTTAAGAAAATATGTACCTGGAATAAAAATATTTCTAACCAAAGAGGAAATAAATAAAAAAAATTAAAAAAAAAAATTCTAAATTGTTTTAGATACCATAGAGTGGAGAATTAATGAAAAACATTAAATACCAGTAAATAAACATAACACAATAAAATATATGGATTATAATAGATAAGGATCATATAATTTCCCATAAAATAAATTTAACATAAGCACACCAGAAAAAAAATGAGATCATAAAACGAATCTCTTACTCCTTTGGTAATGTTTGAATCAAAACCTCATGAAAGAGAGAACATTTTATGGATTTTAAAATACCCATAATTTTCAATAAAATAGTTATAAAATACACTTATGGATATTATTTACACTAAATAAAACAAATAAGTGGTGAAAATTGCATCTGTCTCATGGAAATAAAAGTTAGATGAGAAACCATTACCTCAAGTTTTGTCTTGGTTTGTATACATTAAAACATCATGTATAATAAATATAGATTTATTATACATATCTTAAAAACCCATAATCATAAATATATATATATATATATATATCATTTTATTGTAATTTTAAATTATACTTTTATTAACAATTCTTCATTTAAATCACTATTCAGTTGAAAACTTCTCTATTTCCCATGCATGTTCTGGTTCAACAGTTCTGATCCTTTCACCTTAGTCATGGTTTCATAATCTAAAGAATAATATTAATGTCATAATAATAATATTTATTCATTATATATTCTTTTACAATCTTTCATATAATTTTGTGATGAAAACTGAATTACATTACTTCACAGAGATGATAGTCTGAACATACGTACGAGTGATGTTTCCATTTTTCAATGGATAGAAAAAATAATAATAATAATTCACCATTTAAGAATTATAATTATATCAATTATATCAATTATATAATATATATTCATTAAATAAATCCTTATTATCAGTCATGTAAATAGAAGAAAAAAAAGTTACATCGCTTTATGGATTTGGTAGTTCAAACGTATACACAAACGACTATATAAATTTCCAAAGGATGGAAAGATAAGAAGGTAGATAAAATATTATAATTATGAAATAATTATTATTTCATAAATATATCATATAAAAATTAAATCCATCATAATTACCATCCTTTAAATATTATAATGGAAAATTAAATACATCGCTTCCTGGAGACGGTAGTCCGTACTTATGCATGAGCGATGCTTTTATTTCCCATTGGTATGGAATAGAGATAAAATAGGGTTGTTTCATGAAAATAATAACATTTAAATATATATAATAAACTTATTCTTTTTAATTCAACATGTTTATGTAATATTAAGATGAGTTCAATGAAAAATAAACACAGAAACACTCTTTTAAGAGGTATAACTCTACTTTAGAAAACATCCCTTAACTTACTTATTAATCCTTCAAAGTTTGGTATTATTGTGATAACATGGATTCTTGGACATGTGTAAAGAATTTATAAATGTTTTTGAATAGGTATTGTATAAAATAAAGTTCTTAAAATGTGTGAAAAATTGAGAATATTTTGGGCCATTTTATAATAGGGTGAAAGGACACAATTGTAATTTTTAATAACATTCAAAAATAATAAACAGAATAATCATGTAAAATATAACTAAATGGACATAATTTATAATATATTATATTTTAGTATCAAAATAATAACAAACAATAAAAATTTTACTAGTTTAAGTGTCATTTTCAACTTTATATTTTGGTTTAACCCCCTTATTAACCCTTTTTTACTTTACCTCTAGTAACAACTTCATTGATCTTTATGGGTTTTAAATTTACTTCTAAGGTGGATGGTAACTCAAAAATGGTCATTGTGTAATATTTTTTACCATTTAACATTCAAACTGTCCTATTTCAATTTTTTTTATTTTTAAATTACTTAATAAAATATTATCTAACATAAAATATCATTAAAGTCATGTTGGGACTATTAAAGAAACTTGAATTTAAAGACATTAGGTTAATAATAAAAATATAATATAAAGTCTTTCAATATCCCTTATACATTAAAATTATATAATAAATTCATGGGGAATCATTATTATGGTTGAAGATAACTCATCTAATAAAAAATACAATTGTTATGAATATTTTTAGGCCTTGTATTATTGTTTTAAGATTGTTTTACCTGTTTTTTCTTTACCGTGGTGACATCAGTTTTATATGGTTAATATTCATAATGACCAAAAATATAAAGGGAAATATTTATAAACTTTGAACCTAATTATTCCAAATATGGAAGTCATTTTTCAATATTCAAATTTTAGAAGCATAAGAAATAAATTTTAATATAAATGTATAAAACACAATGGAAATCAATTTTTAGAAAAATGTGTTTTTAAACCTATAAATGTTCTTATAAATAATGTAAATGTGATTATAATTATTTTGAAATTAATTATATTTCATATAATTAAATTATAATTATGTTACTTTAAGAAAAAAATACAAAACCCCATGGTAATTTTAAATTTATTTATTTAAAGAAAATAAATGACAGTTTTCCAATAATCAGCATTTTCTATATTCACTAAAAAATTCATCTTTTTAGAGAAATACTAAAAATTCATCCTATTACTATTATTACATGATTATATTAAAAATTATATCCATTTTTCAAATAAAATTTATAAAATTGTAATAAATTAATTATAATATATTAACATAAAAGGCAATAAAAATCATTTTTGAAGAAAAAGTATTTTTGAAGCAAAAAATTACTTTATTCTCATTACTTGTATAATAAAAATAATTAAATTAATTTTAATTAATTATATTGGATATATAATCCTCTAATTTAATACAAATCATTTATATATAGTAATTAATTAAATTTATTAAGATAAAAATATATTGTACACATAAAAAAGGTTTGAATGAAAAATATCTCTTTTACCTTAAAAATATTTTATCTTCATTTATAACCAATTGATATTAAATTTTTGATTTATTATTACTTTTATTAATGAAAATAATTCACACATAGTTTATAAAATGGATATTCCTATTAAAATCTTTCAAACCAATGGCTAGGTCATGAAATTCACATTTAAATAATAATATTTCTATATTATGTTGTGGTTCATTTAAGCTCAGTGTTGTGTGACTCACAAGATATAAAATTAAAAGAATATAATAAATATAAATATATTCTAAAATATTGAGTTGTTACATTATACTCCTTAATGACTTTTTTCACTCGAAATGTTCTTCTCATGTTTGATGAAAAGGATTTTAAAACATTTTCATAATCAATTCCAAGGAGTGGAAAATAAATTTACCTAAGTGGAAAGAAATACCTTTTAATATACATTGTTCACTTTTACTTTTTAAAAATGAATTTAATTTCTATTTTAAGACTGAGAATATTATCATTTCATAAATATTTCTTTGACTATGTATGTATTATAAACCCAAAATTATGAAAAAGTTTCAAAAAATCACACCTTGATAGCTAAGATATTTTTCCCACATATAAAATAATATATTTATCTTTCTATTTCTTTAGTTTAAGTTATTCTTTTACTATTAAGATGAAAAAATGTGATTAAATATACTTAATTAATTTCTTTCCATAATTTCATCCTTCAGTTGTGTTTCAATCATTTTCTACCTATCCTTTTTTATAAATATATGTGATAAAATTTTCATGCCTAAAGCTCTAAAATTAACTTTTAATGGATCATAAGATCCAAAAAATAATGAAAATTTATTCCTCTTGTATCTATATATTTATTAAAACCAAAATGGTTAGCATAATAAAACATAATACTTAAAATGAATAAACCTGCATATGAAGACATAATACACTAATATTAAAACCCCTAAAAATAACACCAAAATTTAAACTTAAGTCATTCCATAATTAACTAAACTTAAAACTCTTTAAAATATGTCTGACTAGATTTAATTCCCAAAAATCAAAAAAATGATCATTTATTTTTACAAGATAAACATAACATATATCTCCAAATAAAATTAATCACTCATATAGTCACATACCAAAAATGTATATAACCTAATAATATATTCTCTAAAATTCACTAATCATTTCCCAAAACAACTTAAATCATCAGAAAGTCACTGTACGACCACATATTCTTCTAAAATATTACTCAAAATTTATTCCTTAAATAAATTATCAAACTAGACTTGATTTTATATTCAACTTAATTATATAATGTTCCCAATACAATGAAATTATTTAAAAATAATTTTAATCACTAAGTTACCAAATCCATTTTCAATACTATATATTACTAAAATATGATAACTCTATTATTCACATTAACAATAATTACCTCATCATAAAATTACATATTAACCTTAAAGGTTATTTTTTTTCTTTCAACTAATGTTTTTAATAGAATTATTTCTAAATAAATTCACACTAAATCATATGTTAAACCTAAGGGTGAAATAAATCTCACTTATCTATTAAAACATAATAAACATCTCTCAAAATATCATTAATCACATTATAATCCCATAACATAAAACCCCAAAAGGGTATCTATACATTTAAACTTATGATCATCCTTAAACTTATCAATCCATAATAGTATCCTTAACTCTTAAATTATCCTCGTGTGATAACTTCCTAACCTATAAATTAATCTAAACCTTTATCTGATACTAATTATGTAATTTCAAGACTAATACACTTGGATTTGGTGCTAAAAACGTATTCTTTATATTTTAGATTTGATACCAACTAAAATGACCCAATTTTAACAATTAAGATTTAAAATATTCATATCTAACATTGAGTGACTTATATACCAAATACCTTTTAGATTTATGCTTTTAGAGAATTAAGAAAAGTCTATTTTGTAAAAAATCATGTCTTCACCCTAAAATTATCATTTTTTCACTATACCAATATTTTCTTATTTTATGGGAAGACTAAAATATATCCTGAAAAGTTCTCCACACATCATATCCTTATAAACCTATCTTACATAATATTATTCTTCATAACCTCATAAAAATAGAAACATAAAAATATGTGGTCTTGGATACTCAGTGAGGGTAAAAATGAGAGATATCAATCATAAGAGAGCATAAGATGATCATACGGGTATGATAACATAATAAATTGCATGTTCCCTATATAGAAGCATTATTAATAAGGGTGTTAGATAAAGTTTCGTAATTTAAGAGTTATAGTGTAGGCATGAGGCACCATAATCATAGGAAAACGTGATATTTTGACCATATTTATTTGAAATCATGCCCATGAATAGTCGTGTGAGCATATATATAATAAATCATACTCATGCATTAAAATGTGAACAAATCTATTCACAAAACACAATCTTGTGAGTATATCTAGAAGCAATCACACTTACTCATCAAAATGTGAACAGAGTTATTCACAACCATGTCTATTATTATCATAATCATCTCATAAGATAATTATATATCATTACCCAATGCATTTGAGGGATATAATGGACCCACCAAACACATAATCATAGTTTATTCATATGTATGCCACAAAATCATGAAAAGATTATCATTTCACCGTAGCTTAACTCATGGAAAAGAAAATGGGTTTCATAAAGATTTCATCATCACAATAAATTATCATCTGGAGAAAGAATAAGAATGTTATTAGGGGATCATGTCCCAATTTAATCATAAGTAACATAAATGGTTATAATTATAGATTAAAATACCATTAAAATTTCAATGGAATATTCCTTGAAGAAAATGCATTTTCATTTTCAAATTAATAATTTAAAATATGAAAACTTAAATAATATCAAAAAATATATTTGAAAATAACCATGGAAACTTTTAATCTAAGATTATAATCAAATACTAGTGATTAAATTAGGAAAATCCTCTCATGTGGTATGTGTTAAAACAAAAGATTTTATTCACACCTTTGGAGAAAAGTACAACTTTCATAAAATTACAAGATGATTCATTTTAAAAAATATATATACAAACTCAAATATGGGAAAAATGACTTAATTAAATCATTTTATAATATTAAAAAGATTCTTGAAAATATTTTAAATAAAATATTGACATAGAATAAAAATATTTCTCACTAAAGATGAAATAAAGTTGTTTTTATCATAAACATTTTCTCAATAATTTGATGAACCAAATATATAATAATGGAATAAAAACATGAAAAAATCTATAAATAAGTATATAAGAATAAAATATATTGTTTTAAAGGATAAGTATAATATAATTTCCCTTTATATAAGTTTAACATTAATAATCAGGAAAAGAAATGAGATGTAACATAAATCCCTTACCACTTTGGTAATCACTGAATCCAAACCTCATAAAGGAGATAAACTTATTTGGATTTTCAAATCTCTATAATTTCCATGAATATAATCATAAAATTAATTAATGTTAATTATATACACCACACAAACATAAACAAGTGGTGAATGTAACATATGTCACGTATATATAAAAGTGCAATGAGAAACCCTTACCTTAAGTCATGTCTAGATTCATACACATTCAAACCCCTTGTATAATAAATATAGATTTATTATACATCCATTTAAGAACTAAATTCATATATAAACATATTACTCTATATCATTACCTTATAATTTCTAATTATCTTTTAATTAATAATTCTTTATTTAAATCCTTATTCTGGTTAAAACTAGTTTGTTTTACATGCATGTTTTGATTTCATGATTCTAGTCTCGATGAATTGGTCATGGTTTTATTATCTTTATAATCATAATAATTTCATAATAATCATATTTATTCATTATATAAAATTTTATAATCATCCATATAATGTGGTGATGAAAATGAATTATATCACTTCGTAGAGATGGAAGTCCATACGTACTCATGAATGATGTGTCCACTTTTTGATAGATGGAAAAGAAGAAAAGTTAATAATAATTAACCTTTAAAGAATAAAAAAAATATCATAAACATAATATATATTCATTAAATTTGTTCTTATTGTGATTCATTTATAGATAAAATAAAAAAATAATTCATAATTTTTCGTGGTGGTGGTGGTCCACACATATGCACAAATGACATTATCAATTTTCAATGGATGTAAAGATAAGGAGGTAGATAAAATATTATTATTAAATAATAATAATTATGTCATAAATATTATATATAAATATTAAATCCATCATATTAATCATCCATGAAAGATGGTTATGGAAAATGAAATGCATAGCATCGTGAAGACAATAGTCTTTACGTATGCTTGATTGATGATTTCATTTCCCATTAGGATGGAATGAGGATGAAAATGGGTTTTTACATGAACATAATAACATTTAAGCATATATAATAAATTTATTTTATTATATAAGCATTGTTATATAAGAATTATATAAGGTGAAAGAAGAAATGAACATTGAAACACTTGGTTAAGAGTTATACCTCTAATTTTGAAAACCTCCCTTGGATTACATAGTAATCCTTTAAAGGTTGGCCATCTAGTGATATGAGGGGTTATATTAAATGGGGAGGTAAGGTGTGAAGTTATATTTTTAGTTCAGGTTTGAACTAAATTGCTCAAATATTTTGAATAAGTGTGGAAATGTGGTGTCCTTTTATAAGTGAAGAAAATGACCCATGTGTAATTTTTAAGAACATTAAAATATAAAAAATATCCTAATATTGTAAATTGGAACAAAAAATCCATAATTTTGAGTATAAATTATGTAAATATCTAAATAAATATAACGTGTAAAAATTGGATAGGTTTAAGTGGTATTTTAAACCCTATATTTTGGTTTAACCCTCTCAATAACCCTTTTTAGATTTAGTCATGGTAGCAACATCTTAAATATTTAAAGGGAATAAATTTACTTCAAAGGTGTAAAGTTACTCTAAAATGGTCCATAGATAAAATTTTAGACAATTTATAATTCCACTTGTACTATTTAAATATTTTTTTTCTAAATCATATAAATATATTATTTAACATAAAATATCATTAAAATCAGTTTTGGTCTATTCACACAACATGAATTTAAAGGCATAAATATAACTACTAAATTATAATTTAAAATTTTTTTAAAAAACTTATAAATTATAATTATCCAATAAATTAGTGTTCATAATAATTAATCCAAAAATTATTACTTTTAATATTATTAAAATCATTTACTTGATTTTCATACTACTCGCACAAGTGTTGTGTCAGCGTTGCAGAAGTGTTTATAGTAATTATACCATCAAAAAACAAAATTAAAACCAAATTAATATTTTGGTTAGCGTCGCGGAAGTGTTGTGTTTATTAGTGTTTCAAAATAATATTTTATATTCATTCATAACATCTTCATATCCAAATGAAAACGTATGATAAAAATTAAAACCAAAAGAGTGACATTTTTGTAATTATCCTTTAAATAAAATAATATAAAAGTTATAATAAATGTAAATTGGCCATAAATTGAACAATTTTGTAATATTTAATGTTTAGGTTAAAAAACTCATAAAATAAAATAAATTCATGTTTTAGGGAGGCTTTTAGGCCTTATTTTATAGTTCTAACCTTGTTTTAACTATTTTACCCATACCGTGGTGACAACATTTTTACTAAGGTTACAATTCATAATGATAAAAAATAAAAGGCACTTATTTACATAATTTTAACCTCCAGATTTAAAATATGGAATAAAATTCTAAATATTAAATTTATATAGGTTGAATAAATAAATTATAATATAAATATATGAAATGAAATGAAAAATATTAGAAAAATGTGTTCTTAAACTGAAAATTGGGTTTATACCAAAAATAAATATGATTCTAATTAATTTTTAAATAATTATATTATTTATGAATAAATTAGAGTTATTTTAATTTAAAAAATAAATAAAAAAGATATAAAATTCATTTTCTATGAAAAGGTATTTTTGAAGCATAAAGTGATTTCATTTTTATTAATTGTCTAATAAACATAATTAAATGAATGTAAATTCATTAAATTGGATATATAATATAATTATTTCATCATATTCATTTATCAATAGTGATTAATTTAATTTATTAAGATAAAAATATATTAGACACACAAAAAAAGTTTTATGAAAAATATCTCTTTTAACTTCAAAATATTTTATCTTAATTTCTAACAAATTGATAATCAATATGTGATTAATTATTAATTTTATTAAGGAAAAAAGTTATATAAACATTTCATAATATGGTTAATCCTATTCATACCTACCAAACCAATGTCTTGGTCATAATAATCATATTTAAATAATAATATTCCTATAGTATATCATGGTTTATTTAACCTCGGTGTAGTGTGTGTCACAATATTTGAAACGCATAAAATATATTAAATTTAAATATATTATAAAATATTTGGTCTTATATCTCATTATTAAATGATACTAATTTTTTTACCAAAAAATATTTAATGAAGGTTTGATAAATGAATTTATAATATTATGTATCAATAATTATTTAAAAAATTCAAAATCAACCTTAACCTTTTCATTACAGACTTATTTTATAGGTATAACAGATTTTATTTCAATGTATCAATAAAATACATAATCTTTCAACATATAATATTAAGATGACACATACATAACATTCATATTTTTACATCATTTTATATGATTAAACATTATAACTCTTGATTAAATCACACTCCCATAATCTGAAGGTTTAGTGTATTTGTATATTAGTTTTATATCATTATTATTTTACAATATAGTTTAAATTTATTATATAACATTCTTCATGATTTATTACTTCTTAAATACATTACTATATTAGAAATTCTTATGAAAAAAAAATAGACATGGGAGGGTGAGTTAAAAGCCAAGTAGTGGTAAAACAATATTAATGAGTCATAAATGATTTATCATTTAATAATATGCATGAAGTAAAGATAAATAGTGTTATTAAGGAAATAATATCATGGAATCATAATAATTTATCATGATTCGTTATATCATAATCATGTACAATGGTGTAGAATTATAAACAAATGCTCAATGTAGCATAATATATATCATGGAATAATAATATGGAATCAAAAAACAATAACCATGAACCATAGTGACATAAAATTGGAATGTGGCTCATAAATAAGCATAAATAATCATAACATATTTCTTTATTATCTTCTAATAACATTATAATATAATGGAAAAACATTTCTCATAGTATACATGACTAGGAAGGCCTTTTATGTCCCAAATATGCGATTTTATGGAATAAAAATTTTACCTATTGTGTTGTAGGTATATATAATTCAGGACCCATTTGTCAAATATTGAATTATTTGTACATATATATACTATATAAAAATAGTCATATATTTATTAGAATCACATCTAGATTAACCAATGGAAATAAAATTGGTTATATAAAATTTTCTTAAGGTGTCATAAAATAAGTATTGAAAAATTGGATCAAATGATACCAAAATTTAATCACCCAAGAGAAACATACATAAAAAATTAGAAGGATATAAATGGATAATATTAAAGATAATAGTCATAAATTATGGATCTTCTATAAAAAGTGAGGAAAATGGAAGAGAAATCATGAAATTATTTTTTTTAATTTTTTTAATAATGGTATTGTAAAAATAAAGATATAATTCACTTTGAAAATTATTTTCAAAAAGTAAAAAATAATTTTAGATATTTTTTTAATAATAAATCATAAATTTAATTTAAATATAAATATAAATAAATATAAAGTAGAAGAAACATTGAGTGAAAGGTAGAAAATGGTATGAAATTTAAAAGAAATATGTCTTTAGAAACATTTAATAGTTTGAAGTATCCTTCATCGATGGAGGGGATATAAAATTGTATTTTAAATATAAATAAAGATATATATGAGAGGTATATAATAAAATACATATTTACCATTCAAAATAATAAAAATAAATATTTATATTAAGAAATAATATAGATGAAGAATATAAATTACAAAAACATAGGTTTGTAGTTTTTCATTACAATGTCATATTTTATGTAGTAAAAATTAATAAAAAAGATATTATGAGAAGTAAATAAAAAATACATAAAAAAGTAAATATATTATGAAAAAATAAAATTTTACAATATTCCTAACATTAAAGAATATAATTAAATAATAAAGTGTATAACTCAATGAAAGTAGATTGAGTCATTAATCCTCTTACCTTGTATTGACATTCCCAATCATGCTCTTAAATCCCCATACAATTAAGTTTAGTTTATTAAATAACTATTTTATAATCTTATTTATAGTTATTTCATTTAATATTAACTAATTATATTCATTTGTTGTTGAATTAATAGTTTATAAAATTTTGTATAAATTATTGCATGTTAATTGTTTCAAATTGTTCCTTGTATTTTTAGTATGACTATGTCAGTCCTTACTGCTTCCTCGTGGGTTTTTTATCTCTGAAAAGTTAATGTCTGTGTGTGTTCATGTGTGTGTTCATGTGTGTGTGTCTATGTGTGTCTATGTTTGTTTGTGTGTTTTTTGGAGTTCAAGATCCTTGAAGTTCCCAAATGGATTGTGAATAAGAGAGTTACATTAGTTAAATTTGTTGGCAATATATAGATAGGAAGTAAAATTTAATATGTGTTGGGTTATGATGAAGTGACCATTGAATGTGTACTTTGAAATTTTTAAGATATATCTTGGAGTTCCAATTTACTATAAAAATATTTTTTTGCCATTAATTATTATATATCCATCCATATGTTGTAAATGAATTTAGAGGTTAATATATTGTCCTTGATAATGGGAAATCCTTCTACAACTTAGAGATCTTGGTTATTCATATTTAAGGAAGAAGACAATGTACATATGATAAATTTTGAGATGGGATTATATTTCATTCAATGATATGTTATATTAGATGAAGATATCATTTTATACCATATAATATTTTCCGAGTTTGAAGATATGTCTATTTAATAGCTTGAGGATCTATCATTATAAATTACAAAGGTTGATATGAATACTAAGAATCCATCATTAGATTATCAATCATAAATGATACTTAAACAATTAAATAATAACTCTTTTATAATGAAGTTACATGATATCTGAAAAATTAATAAATGTTTAGATAGGTTGTTCTTTAATCAGTAATTTTTAAATCACTAATAGTCGGGTCATGTTTTTGAGGTCTAAATATGAGATGTGTTGATAAAGTGGATATATTATAAAAAAATTCAATAAGAACATGCATATATTTCAAAAAGATTTGATAACTATAATGAATATAATTATTAATGTTTTATATATTATTAATATCATTTCAGTTAGTTTAATAAAATTAATGTTATTTGCGAATACATATAAATATTTAAAGAAGAGTTTAGTTCGATAGATAAATTCATAGTTGTAAGTTATTGAATTTTTTTAAAAAGGACTCTATATGTAAGAGTCACTTTGAATTTTCACTCATTAAGTAAGGGTTACCTATAAAATCATGATTTAAAATGAAAAATTCAAACTACTCCATATATAAGAGTACCTATGAAGTTACATTAGATAAGTAAGGGTTATCTATAACTTAAAGATAATAGATTTAAAAAGGTGTTGGAATATATATAGTTATATAAGAGACACTATAAGATTCTGGGTAATATGTAAAAGGAACTATGAAACTCTAAAGAATACATAAGGGTTTCTTGCACCTTCACGACTGGAAATTAGAAAATTTGAGATCCTCACTATGATACATCAAGGTAAGTATCTTGATATGTTCGATTTATCACAGTGGATGTATAAAGTTACTTAGAAGTAAAGAGATTTGGAAAAGTAACCAAGACACATAGTGATATGTAAAATTCAATTTCTTGATACATAATAGTTATCACAATTGTCAAAGGTAATTCATATGGTTACTTAGTGGGTATATTGGGAATATATAAAAGTACTGATATGAACTATGATACATCCAAGTGAATCCATATTTATAGTAAAAATGTAAGGGTTAACATGATAATGTGTAAGAGTCACCTGAAGATTCCATAGAATAAATAAGGTTCTCTAGAATATTATAGATGATATTTAATTGTATTCAAGAAATATGTTAGAATTACTAAGATCTATGTTGATAAGTAAAGGTTATCAAATTTAAAAGATGTTGTGATTTTTAGAAAGAGAGTTTAGAAGTTAATAAAATTAGAATATATAAAGGTGTTCTTTAAGTGATTTAATATCACAATGATGATGATTTATTCATGATTCAAGCTGAGTCAGTAGGATAATTAATGATAAGAATATAAGTATCTTGGTTCGATAATTATGGGATTTCTAATAGAATATTTGAAATCATTTATGAAGATAAAAAACTGGAGTGTTTTCCAAAAATATTATCAACCACTATAAATGATATAATGGGTATTTTTTAACACTACTTAAGGAAAATAAGGAAAATATTCTAAGATTTCACAGAGCTTGTGTTAGTCGAAGAATAAAGGAAAAATGGGGTGAATTACCTTTTAAAAATTAAAATAATAAAATCTGAGGTAAAATTCAAAACTAGAAAGTATTAACATGATGAAGTGATAAATTGATAAATTTTATGTATATTAAAAGGTTAATTTGGATATTAATTTAACAAGTATGCACAGTGGAAAATAGATGTATCAAATTTATGAAATTATGTGTATTGATTTTGAATGATGCAATACATAAATTAAAAGAGGTAGAATAAATGGTTTGATAAAATAGTTTTGAAATATCTTGTTGTGATCCCCTAGGTATCATACCCTCATGTTCAAAAGTTTATGTTATTACTCCCTTGATCTTAGTGGTGATCAAGAAACCCATCCCTCATAATTATGGTTGTGATCACCCTATTCAACTTCATTAGTTTCTAAGGAACATGTCCTTCATTTTTATGGTAGTGATCACCCATTATAAAAGGAGATAAAAATAATAATGGTTTTCTTGGTTCAAACCCATTACAAATATACTCCCTAAATCTATTATAAATATTTGTATAATTGACATGAGAGATTGAGAGATGATGATATTAAATCCTTAAGAAATTGGTAATATGATTTGACTCTTTGAAGCAAGGATTCAATATTGCTAAATATTCATTATTAATATGTTATTTATTCGATCAAATAGTTATTGAACCAATTTTTTGATGATATCTAAGACTCCTTATGTCTCTATTTAAAGTAATCAAGGGATATTTAGGTGTCTTGGGTCAATTCTAGGTTTTAATGACCTTAGTCAAAGCATTTAATGCCTCTATTTAATGCATCTTAACTCATATATATCGAACCAAGTAGATACCTAGTGAGAAACAGAAACTCGGCCTACTTCCATTGGTTAGTGATGCTCCTCTACTGGTTATCCAGTTGAATTTATAGAGGAATATGCATTTTTTTCACACCATTAGCTATCTAGTTCTACCTATAACACTTCAACATCACCTAGATAATCTCTATATTCCTTTTATGTCCTTTGAATGATATTTTATCTTCATTACATGGTCTCAAAACATGAAATAATACATGTCCAGTCCTTTAACAAGATCATTATATTTCCTTCGAATAAAATTTAATAACTTCATTTATTTCATCTGTGACATGAATTGAAGACCAAAAAGTGAATTGAAATTCACTCAAATGAAAATTTTAGAAACATGAAAGAGTGTTTTTTATCATAAAAACACCATGGTAGATAAATAGGTACAATATCAGGCCCTCGTGATTTTATTAAGAAATTAAATTAGAAGATTGATAATATTGTTGTTCTAATTATCATTCAAATTATATAATAAAAATATACAATTTATATTCATGTGTATCTATAAATATTTTGATATCGAATAAAATCTGATAATCCAATATTTTATATATATCTTATGTATTGAATAAGTTTTTAGAATAATAAGAAAGCTAATGATATTTTGTATAATAAATCATGTGTCAGGGAAGTAAAAGGAGAGAAGTAAAAAAGGAGAAGAATAACAAGGTACTACTATTATATACCAATGATCATAAAAGAGAAAAATAGAAGACATATTATAAAGAAAAGGAACAAGATAAGATGTGAGAAAGGCTAAAACTTCTGCTTCTTAATTTAAATTTTGTGTGTTAAGACTCTAGACGAAGAATGAAAAAATGTGACAACATAAAAAAACATAATTCCTATATGTGTTGATCATTTTGATATTGAGGAAAAAAATCCTATAGTAATTCAGTTGTAGAAGATTATCCTTTGGTATTTAATGACTTATTACCAAGGAATAAGATCTTACCATTATGATATAGTTAAATTCAAAGTATAGAAAAAGATTCTTTTCAGTAGTGTGTTGGAAGGACCCATAAACTGGTGGGAGCTTGAATAAAGAACCAAATAAGAGACTATAGAAATGTTAAGATATAGTGTGGGATTTTTTTATATATCTTTCTTTTATTCACAATCATAATATAGTGGATACTTGTGTCTCATACGCAACCCAAACATATCAAGGAGTATATTCTCATATGGGTGTAGAACCTTTTTAAAATATGGTGTCCAAATCAATTACTTATTTACTAATTTTATATTTTTTAGAGTGTTTTTGTAACTCATAACTAGATCCATATATCATAATAGATAAAAAAGTGTGATTACTAAAAGGTTGTTAAAACTTTAAAGTGGAAGTAATTTGGTAAAATTGGTTTACACTGACCCCCCCCCCCAGTGTGATTATATGCTCCTGATGGGGAATTTCAAGTGGTATCATAGATATTCCAGATTACCACTAATTGAATATATTTTCTTTCCCATTTAATTTTATTATATATATATAAAGTACATATTAAAAAAATGGTTTATAATTGACACAAATATAGGTCATTGTGTCCATACCTATCAATATCAACATAAATTTTATAACCAATTCCTTAAATAAATGATAAAATAAAGATGAAAATAAGTTGAGGAAGATTTTGAAGGATAAATAGGGTTCAACAATAATTCAAGGTAATTAAAGAGATATTTTATTTTTCATGTTTTTTCAGAAGTTTCCTCTTGATGAATTAAGTTTATACTATGAGGAGTATGTGGATATTGATTCACTTACTAGTTTTTACTCTAAAGTAAAAAAGATAATTGCAAATTTTCTATGTTTCGATTTTCACATACATTATTCTATTTATTAAGGGTATATATGATGAAAAATCATAGCTATAGTTATAGGCTAATGGTAGGTATAAGGAAACGGTTTAGAAGTTCAGATATAAAATAATATCACCAAATAAGTGAAATCCATGGAACATTCATTAATGATCAGTATAGAAAAATTCCCCCTTTATGATTAAATATTAGAAATGACCATTGATTAGAAATATTGGATAATTAAAATCTATGAGGAAAATATCCATGCTTTGGAACAAATTCAAAAAGATGTTATTGATGTCAAGAATGCTAAATTGGAAGTCAAATCCAAAATAATAAAAGATCATGACATTTATGCAAGAAATTATCAAGGAAAATATTGAGAAGATGTAAAAAACAATAACAAAGAATAATATTAGTTGAGGTTGATTAAATTACCCTCATCATGAAGTATCTTAAACTGAAAGTAAAATTGAAAAACATGTAAGTGACATAATTTCAATCTTCCCAAGTGGATAAGAAAATAAAACCCACTACCATGAATGTTTTTGAAATTATTATTAGTACTAAAAATACTCTCTCTAATTTGGGGAATATATTGAAATCATCTCTTGATATATATTTTTTAATCTCATAGTAAAAGGCAACCCATTAATTTAATTTTCTATTCGTACTAATGTTTTCTCAATTTTTAATAATAATTATGAATCAATATCGAAACAAATTTGTATGGAAAATAATTTTAATAAATTCACTACAATAGTAAGGGTGTATTCAATCATGTGTAGGAATGTAAGTTCCCAAAAATGTGTAAAAATAGAGTATTCACTACAAAAAAACAAGGTGTTCATGGGGAAAAAATTGGTGCATAAAGTAATATAATATCGTTTATTAGTCATTATTGGTTTTGTGGAAGGTTGGGATATCATACCATTGAATTTTGGAACAAATTTTCAATCACTGGAAGAAATCAAATAGCCTATACCAAGGGGAATAAAATATAAATTCTAGAGGAATCCAATTGCATTAAAGTAAAATACATATATAAAGGTATATTTTTTTACTATGTTCTTGGATAATTTATATGGGAATTACACAAAATTTTTCATTATGATGATGATTGTTAGTATATATCAACTGAGCATATTCCAAAATCTTTCATTGGAACAACACCACAAAAGATGAAAAAAAGGAATAATAGTCAGTCTGGATGGGGTATAAGAAAAATAAAATTGTTAAGTAGGAAAAACCTAATAAGAATATTGAGAAGGATGTTGTTCCAAGTAATAAATTCTTCTATATTAGAAAATTCCACAAAATGGAGCATTTTAAATTGGCCCGAAAAATCAAAGTTGGAAGATTCAACCTAAATAAACAAATAGAATTAATCTAAAAAATAAAAAGGGGATTGTTTTTATGGAAGACATCCAAGAATAATAATTAGAGAAATTCAAAATGAGGGTAACTTAAAGGCTACTAATGAATAGTGTGTAAGGTATAAAAATACTGAACACACTCATAATAAATGAATTACATGAATACCAAGACAAAATAAGATTATCAGAATCAAAGGAAAAGAACCACTGAAGACTTGTTTAAAAACTATGCAATCTGGAAATTTTTCAAAAATATGCATGATCATATGTATAACCCAATTGGAACAGAAAAAAAAATATTGATCATTCATTAAAGTGTCTTACTAACTAGGGTGAAAAAATATATTCCATATATGGATAAATCTAAAAATAAAAAGAATAATATGCTATATATAAATTATCAAGTAAGAAAAATCATATTAAAAAGGCAGAAAGAGTTATTGATCCATTAGAGTTGAGAGGAAAAGGGTGTATTGGTTGGGAATAAACTCCAATCAATATTTCCCTTATTAAGGATTAAATAAGACATCCCTTACTCATGTATTTCTATTATTTTTTACCTTTTATACTAGTAATTAAAGGTGATGTATTATAAGGGATAATTAGAATGTTTTTAGAGGGATTTTAGAAAGAATGGTTTTACATAATAGATTTTTTAACTATTGTTCCTTATAAAATTTCAAGTGGTATCACAAAGGATATTCTTAAAGTACATTCTAAAAAAATCCATCCTTGATGAATAAGGACAAGGTGAATCCCTTGAGAGTGAGTTAAGATAATTATATTCTATAAATAAATTATAAATATGGATAACATTTTTATAATACCAGTGATGAGGTGATAAAATAACTTTTAAAATCTAATTTAATAGCACTTAGATAAAGAAACTTTTGTTAGTGTCACATGACAGATAATCTTATGTCCATATTTGGTATCAAGGTTAATCACTTAGGTTATCTACACTAAGTTTTATCTAGTAGACCTAGATTTGATAAATTTATGACTCTTTGATTAAGAGAAATTTTATTCCACCCATCTCTCAAGAGTATTAAGTTTTACTAAGGCGAAGATGAAATCTCAAATGAGGGAGAAACATGATATGAGTAGGAATTATCCCTTATATTTTCACCTTTATATTCATTTTCAATATCGGTGAGAATAATATTTAATTTTAATTTTAAATGGGTAAAATTTAAATGATTATTGAAAAAATATATATAAATGGGAGATCAAAGTTCCCAAAAGTATTGTGTTGAATATAGTTTCATTTGTTTAATTTTTTATCAATATGTCAATATGAGTAAAATTTAGTATGTGTTGGGTGATGATAAAGACCATAGTGAATGAAGAATCTAAAAGGTGTGATATATACCTTGTATTTCCATTAGACTATTTTTATTTCTTTCTTCCATTAATTATTAAAATTTTATCCATATGTAATAAATGATGATATTTGTTGAGATATCACCCTTGAAAATGGGAAAGGTTTCTTATTATTGTAGATCTTGGATATTCATATTCAAGGATGAAACCCTTATACATTTTATGATTATTGATATGTAATTATATATGAATTAATTAAAATTTTTATTATATAAATAGTTCATGGTATACGACTTGATACTTATTGAGTTTAGAGATAGAGTTATTGACAAACATGAGGATATGTGATTAAATAAGTGTAAATTATAGCTGGAAGATTGAGAATCCATCATTGGATTATCAAGAATCGGTGATGAAGTTTTTTTGGATTTAAAAAATAAATAGAAGTTTATATTGGTGTTTTCCTAATTGGTAATTATTTAATAACTAACAATTGAGGAATATCTATAAGGTTTGAAGCTGATTAGTGATGAGATTTTATAGATTTTATTGAAACACGTGATAAGAGTAAAAATATGTTGCAAGATTCGTTAATAAATGTTGTTGATCTATTGTTTAGGATCTGATATATTCCTAAAATCATTTTATTTTTTTAGATTAGGTAGAGTGGCTGGAGAATCTTGGAAAATATTTAAATATGTGTTTAGTTGGATGGAAAAATTTATAGTTATATGTTTTATAATAATTTTAAAAACAAATTATTATGTAATAGTAACTTTAAATTTTTACTCAATATATAAGGATTATTTATAACATCCAAACTGAAAATTGGAAAAGGTAAACTACTCCATGTGTAAGAGTGCATTTGGAGTAACTCTAGACACATGCGGGATATCCAAATCTTACATAATAGATATTTAGAATAGTGTTGGAAGATACTTAGATATGTAAAAGTCACTCCAAGAGTTTCAGGAATATGTAAAAGTAACTCTATAACTCTAAAGATTATGTAAGGGTTTCTTACACCATAAATATTAGAAATTCGGAAATTCTAGAGTCACACTGTGGCATGTTAGGGTAATTTTTTTGATACATAAGAGTTATCATAGGGGAAGTCTAAAGGTACTCAAAGAGAATGAGATTTAGAAAAGTACTGAAGATATTATATGATATGTAAAATTAAGTTTCTAAATATGTAAGTGTTATCATATTTGTTAGATGTAATATAAGGGTACTCAGATGGAATATTTATAATATATAATATTACATAGATATACTATGATACGTAAAATTAAATCAATATTTATAGTTCATGCATAAGGGTTAATATGATAATTTTTAAAATTTTTATGAATATTAGAAATAGTAAGTAAGTGACACTTGGAGATTACATATGATACATAAGGGAATTAAAGGGAATATGTAATAGTTTTAGGTGATACATAAAGGAATTTTTTTAAAAAAATATTGAAATTTATGGAAGGAGAATTTAGAATTTAATAAAATTGATAATTCTTAAATGTTAATAAAGTGATTAAATATCACAATATAGGTGATTAATCTATGATTCAAGTCAATTTTAAATAAGAATTATTGAAAGTTATTGAGAGGATATTTTTATTATAATTATAGTATTTCAAATATAATATTTTGAATCATTTATAAATATAAAAACTCTGGATTTGTTGATCCTTTTATCAACCATTTTAAATGATATGATGGGTATTCTTGTAATACTAGTTGAGATAAATAAGAAAAATATTTTGAGATTTTGGGTAGTAATCCCACATGATTGAATTGAAAAATTAATTAAGAAGATTGTAATTATCACAGTGTTGATTATCATGGAATTTATATATTCAAAATATATAAACGATATTCATGTGGTTTTATGAATTTAGTGAAAACTTTGTGAGAATGATTATAATATAATACTATAATATTGTTGAAAGTATTTTTTATCGAATAATTTTTTGAGAAGAAGAAAAAATATTATGATATTATATAGAGAAATTTGGGTGCATCGATGAAGAAGGGGAGAATGAAGAAGGATAAGACCAAAGAGGCTATGATTCTATATATCTATTATCTTTGAAGATAGAAGTGGATAAATAGAGGAAAAATAATAATAATATAAAAGTTCTATAATTTCGACACTACTATTTCCTGATTTAGATTCTATGTGTGAAGGATCTTGAAGAAGAATTGGTAAGAAGAAAAGATAAATAAACCTATTATCTAAACATATTTATTATTATTATATTGAGTTGATAAATAAGGTCAATGTGCATATTGTTTTAGTATATTATCCTTATATAGTCAAATACATTTTACTAAAGAAAATTATCATTCCATTGTGATACAGTGAAATTATGAGTAGAGAAAAAGATATTGTTCAGTGGTGTGTTTGGAGAACCCATTTCAAATTGGTGGGATCCCATAGAAAGAACTAATTGAGATATTGTGAAACTATTGGGAGATACTATAAGATTTTTAGGATATAGAATAATTGTAATCACATAAGTAATACAGTGGATACCTATCTTTTATACTTGACTCAAACATAGAAAGTTTTAGATTCCCATATTGGGGTTGAACCTTGTAAAAATATTGTTTGATTCAATCTTTTCTATTTACTACTTTTCATGTAGAGTATTGTTTTGATAAATCATAAGAATATCTATCTATCATAATTCATATAGAGGTTTTAATACCAAAATTGGGGGGAAATTTGAAAGGGGAAATAATTTAGTAAAATTGGTCTACACTAATTCACCCCCTCCCCCTCTCAATGTGATTTCACAATCCATCTAGGTAATTTCACTTCCCATGATTATTTAATAGATTTTTGGATTATAATTTATAAATAATATTTTATGATTCATTGATTTGTGATTATTTAATATATAAAAAATGATTTATTTTAATAATTAATAGTTTCTTATATAATACCGTTAAAAAAATTTCAACACAAATTAATTTCATAATTAATACCATATATCATTGGTATTTAAGTTTTCATACTCATTTATGATGAAAATATTATAGCATCACCCGTGTAAGTGGTTAAATCACCCAAAACATGAACTTAGCATAATTAATGTATAAATATGAAATTAATTTGTTATAATATCATTGTTTGTGCTCCCTTTATACTATGAGCATTAAATTAAAGGAAATTATAAAATGTTCAATATAGCTTACGATCAAAACCTTTGGTCCAAGTACTTCACTGAGTGTCTTTTCCCATCCCATGTACACACCCCACATAACCAATTCAAGTGTCATACTTACTAGATCAATGTTCACCAATACACTTATGTCGCATACCCCATTAACCTACATGAATTGCCTTAACACCCATCCTTAATGCACCCAATTCCCCCAATTTTCTTATAAATAGACCCCCTTGGACACTATTCAGATATGTTTTTGATTTTTAAAATATGAATATATTCTAGAGAATATCCATAGGGATTATTCTCTAGCCTCCCATTAAGTAGCATAATTAAACATAAAACCTATGGGAAGTAACAATAAAATTATATTAATTGAGTTATCTGAAGGTTTACAACATTAAACCCTTCACAGAATACAACTTTTCTCAAAATTCTCATCAAATAAGTTGAAGGACCCAACACTAGACAAAACACTAAGGTTTGAATTTCCTATGTCATATATTAAGGACTATCTACTAGGGAATACTATCACCCATGTCTCCTTACTAGGGTGATAATTCATCCTTCTCTATAACTAGGTAACCATTTCTCCCTTCATTAGAACTATGGGGAGCCATTACCAAGGACCCCACACTTTGGTAACAACTTCACCCTAGACCCTCTCTAGGGATACCACTTATCTCAAGACTTTTAACATGGTGACCAATTTTCCCTAGCCTTATACTAGGGTAAAAACTTCTCCCTAATCTCATACCTAGGCGAACTCCACCCTAGTCCTTCACTAGGGTAACAATATACCTTAATTCTATACTAGTTTATCCTATTCACCCTAGTTTACCACTAGGGCTACATTTCATACTATAATCCCTACTAGATCACTATTTACCTAGTATATTATACCAAGACCTTGTGAAATACTCTCGGGATTCTTATTTACATAGTTTTTACAAATGGTCTAATAATATTTCCCAAAATTCCTTGCAACCCCTCATTATTCCATTCCCATTCACTATTGGATGGTAATCCTTTAGTCTTTCCCCTTAGACACATGAATTACATGATCAATCCACTCACACCAAGGTGCACCCCATTGATCATGTATTCCCTTGATAAAAGAATTCTATTAGGTTTTCCTCCCAGACAAATTGGACCCCAGGGAAGTCATGATCTTGTAGTCCCTTTATAATGATTATTCTTATTATGAGTATACTAGTGAGACCTCTCCTAGAATAGGATTTTCATATTAGATTTTGAATTGTCACATTGGTGACCTCGTCCACTCAATGATTCATCCATAAATATTCCTCCTTCCTAGGTATAATCATTTTACATGTTCCCATTGAATATTTCATCACTAGGACACATCAACGAGTCATGGATATCCATATAATAGAATCCCATGTGCAAGCCTCAATCTCCTCTATGTGGGTGCATATACTCCATGTATATATTTATCCTTTTACTCTATCATCATTTGACATGAGTTGGATTATTTTATAGGCTTCCTTTTAGGTATAATCCTCAACCTATCTTGAAAGGAACTTCTACAATGAATAAGTATTAAAATAATATCATTAACAAACTCACCAATCTTTTCAGTCGTGATAGGGTAGCATATGAGTAATATCTATATATATCCTTCATGTTACCTTAATAGGACATGGGTATCCCATGTATAATTCCTGACTCATCCTTCTCAAAGGAAAACATTCTTGATGAAACATCCTTGTAAAAGGGACATATTTCCTATGAGGGATCCTTATCAATGGATCATATTCCCTATGATACAACCTTCTAAAATGGTTTTATTACTTTTAAGGAATCCTTATAAAAGGGAAATATTTTTTGTGTGCTATCCACATCCTCTTCTATTCCATTGCTAACAAATAGGATGAAACAAAAAGGATCATCAATGCACGATAACCACTCAATCCATTATTTTAATCCCTTTCATGACACTAATGTTCTAGTATCATGACATAAAACTAAAAAAACATCCAATTTTTATGGCATAAAAATACATAAAAATTTCTTAGTATCGTGATATAAAACTATATGACAATTTCTTAGTATTGCTATATAAAAATGTGTGAAAATTTTATTACCACATGGAATTAAACTACATGGTATGGTATTGTCATATGTCCTTAAACTATAGACATTAAATTATGTGGGATTTTAATTATAGTAATCATGATACATATGATGCCTAGTTTTGGTTCAAACTGAACATCCATATCCTTGTTTCCATTTTTCCATATTCTAAGCAAAACCATATCCTCATCATGACATATTAATTAATATCCATACCAATCCTTGTTGGGAAATATTCCCCATGATCTATATAATCCTTCCTAAAAGGTCCATCTTCCATGTGGGATAACCTACCATATAGGACTATGTTTCCTAAAAGAATTACCAAAAATTTATTTTCATGCATAATTTCCACACTAATCGTTTCTAATTATACTTCTCCTAGTGTTCTTCTGGTCCTTGACACACAAACTTAAAATTCACTTCACTTGGTTATGGATGTATGACCTTAAAAAGAACCATGTTGGTCCTAGACACATATCCATAAAGGTAAATTCACTTTTTCATGGTTCTATCACCATAATATTCACCAAATTGGTCCTATTAAAAAAACCTAAAATATATTTCACGTTCTGTTAAGTGGAACTGAACTATCTGAGTTTTGATTACCCGCATAAGGATATATAGGAAAACCCTCTCAAAGGCTCAATCCCAAATTCTCCATACATACCACATCCCTATATAGAGAAAATTTCCAGAGTGTCAATATTTATGGATTTAATCCACATCATTATCATTCAATGAGAAAAATATATAGTATTGAATCCATATTGAATAAAGTGAGAAATAAAGAAGGGTTGAAGTGGATAAAATTAATGTGTTGTATTTTTTTTCAATAATTAAATCATGATTAAAATTTTATTAAATCAAGTTAATTTTTTTATTTGAATAAATTTTTTATGTTCGAAGATGTGTTTAATAGGTTTAGAGGTGTTTGAGGATAAGGTATATGAATTCTGGAAATTGCAGTTATTTTAATAAAAATTAATAAGTGTTGGGAATCTGTGTGTGATCCATTTTAGTAGATATATTAATTTTTTTGAAAAGGGATAAAATATTTATATGAGTGATCTAGGAATCTATAATTTTCATTCAAAATTGTGTATAAGTCATCAACACTATTTATTAATGATTTGATCCAATGTTTGAGTGATTTTATTCTACGTACATTTCATTTCCTACTATATATGAGTCATTTAAGTTTTTGTATGGGTCATTTTTTGTATAAGTCATTGAAAATTGGGTACAAGTCAGGGTTATCTATTTATTTCATGACTTTAATAAAAATTAATAATTCTGTAAAATGAAAATTAAAATTTCTATAATTTAATAATCTAAATAATATGATTAAATCAAACATTACCTTTTGATTTGGTCTTCAAATAATTGAAAGAAAATAATGATTAATTGTGATTTATGTTTGTATTATAGTATTCCAATGTAAAAATGGAAATTTCATTTCATGTTTCAAGATACCATTCAAATGTGAGGATAAAATAATGGTTATAATTATATCAGTATACATGGAAAGTATTAAGAGATGTTTGAGTTATATTTTGGGGAAAACGGTTGAGAATATCATAGTCAAATATTGGATGGAATTTCAAATTAAAATATTTAAAATTCCTCATTTTAACAAATAAAGGGAATAATTTTAGTGTTTTTTAATTGAGAGAGAAATAAGTTTAATGTTCAATGTAATTTCCATAAGTGATTTATGAAAATAATATTCACTAATATTCAGTGAATATAAACAATGTAAATAAAGAGGAATATTTTTTTGAGAATATTTGAGTATAATAGATATATTTCATCAATGGATATATGTTGTATTGAATAGAGATAAGAATAATGAAAACTAATAAAATTTTCTTGTTTACTATTATATATGATATTAAAAAATTAGAATAAAAGACTTATCATAGTGCAAGTTGGGAAAAAGGAAGCAACAAAGTGAAAACATACTCGAAGTATGAAGCGGTTGAAGATTTTCATATTTTTTCAAAAAAACACTCTAGATCATTATTGTAGTGTGGGATTCACATATATTATTTGGAGGCTATAGTATATCACATTTTTATGGTTATCCTATTCTTTTTGTAAACCATTTGATTGTTTGTAGTGGACTATGTGTACTCCGATGTTTCCAAATCATTCTAAGGATTAGGTACTATTTTTTATTATTGAAACTTTTAAATTATTGTATGCCTTATCTATAGAGGAATGTGGGTTTTTTTAATAGCTATGTTATATTAATCTAACTAGTAACAATGTTTTTTTAAATGGAAACTGTAAATCAATAGTTAAATCAATCATTCGCCACCAATTATTTTATTAATCATGTGGGTGGATTTTCGATTGGTATCAAAGCTCAGTTCCATTCAATTAACTTGCTATTATTTTAGAGGGAAAAGTGAATGTTTTTATCTTTAGTTCAACATTAAATCACTGAATTTTGTACCTACAATTATGGATAACTACAGTTTAGTTAATTGGAATGAGGTTCCCATATTTGATGTGAAGAAGTATCAAATTTGGAAATATCAAATGCTTCCCCATCTTTTATCATCATGTTTTCATGGTTTAGAAGCTATAAAAGATAGTTTCACTCATCATTATGAAGTTTCATCCAAGATAATAAATGAAATAAAGAATCTTTAGAATTATGAGAATGCCCAAAAGTCCATTTTTTTCTTTCTTATCTGAGAAGGAGTTTCTAAAAGTAAAAAAGGTATAAATATTTCTAAATAATTATGTGATAAAATTGAAAATATTTATGAAGGAAATATAAAACAAAATTAATAACATATATAGATTTGGATATTAAAATGTGAATATATGAAGATAAAGGATATTGAATATGTAGATTATATTTTCACAAGAGCCAATGAAATAGTGAGCATTATCAGAAGCTTTGGTGAGATGTTGGAATATTCAATTGTGGTTGAGTAAATTTTACACATATTTCAAGACAGGTTTGATATAGAATTATCAGACCTTGAATATAGAGATCCTCCTACACTTCCTATTTCTTATCTATATAGTATTTTCATAGATTATTATATTATGAAGGATAATTCTACCAATAATAAAGGTAAGTCAGAAAAATAAATCTCTATTAAGGCCTTAAAGAAGGAAAAAAGTAAGAATAAATATACAGATGATGAAGCTAGCTATTCTAACTCATAATAATAATAATTTAATGATAGGTTTTATGAACTTATGTCTCTTTCTTATATAAATTTGTGAAGGTGAACATGGAATTAAAAGGGGAATCATCCAATGCAATACTTAAATTGTGGAGCTATTAGATAATTTATATCAAATTATCCAATATTTATGGAAGAATAATCTAATTATGGAAAAGATTAAAGACCTATAATAAACTTTAAGAATAATTTTGACAAGTTAAATACTACTTATAAAGTCAATGTTAGGGAGTTCTCTATATATAGAAAGAAAAAAATCATATCAACGTGTAAATGAAGTTATGGTAATGAAGGTTAAGAGGAAGATGAGACCCTTGGTGATGAAGTTAATAATAATATACACATTGTTAAGGTGAATGATGGAAATTTCACTAGAAATTAAATTAGTGACTTTATAATTGAATAAGAATAAACTCAAATGGGGTTTATATTTAATATAGAGTTAAATAAATGTCTCCCAAAATTTTCTAAACATGAAAAACAAACATGGATGATTAAAAAATATGATCAACTTAGAAACAATAAAGAATCTAAAAATATTAAAGAAAATTCTAGGTTAAAAAAGGTATTTATAATATAATAACATTTATCGGTGATGAGAATATCTCAAATATCAAAATCTAATAGAAGTTGAAATAAATAGATAAAGAAATTGAGATTATTCAATAGAAATTGGTGGGTGTTGAGAAGGAACTTTCTAAATTCATATTCAATTTCCAAAAATCTTTTAATGAAGTTGAATAAATTCAAAAATATGAATATTCTCAATAAGACTAGATAAAATCACACTCAAAACAAGAGAAAAATACTAAAAAAAATAGTATAAAAAATTATAATAATGTTAAAGTCAATAATATAATTTTTTTATCAAAAATAAGTGATGCTAAAAAATATAGTGATTCTAGAAGAACCTACTTGAATGAAGAAACTATTATAAATGGTGAATTGAAAGAGTCATAAAATAAGTATAATTTAAAGAGAAAAGTTTTGTGAGTTTATTAAAATTTTGGTTCACATAAAGGACCCAATATTTATAGTCAAAAGAAGGTTGAAAATAGGTTCATAGTTTTGGATAGCAGACAGTAGGTAGAGGAAATATAATTTTTATGGTTATTAGTTTAACTATAAAGGATTTGGGAATATAGAAATAATATTTGGTCTAATAATCATAATATTTATGAATCTAGTAGGTTTGGGGGGAATTAGGTGGACTCAACCCACTCAGTGAAAATATATCTAAAAATAACCTAAAAATATGGAATAAAGGTTAATAATAGATTTCAACCTTTAAAATAAGTTTATGAAAGATGTTATAATATGGGTAACATTTATAAATATTTAATAACCATGATACTATCCCTACTAAGTGAAAAATTAATACTTTTAATTCTCAAAATAATAAGGAGGTAGGTTAGGAAAAATCACTTGTTGTAGAGGTTTCACTTAAATCTTAAAAAGGGGAATGTACATGGATTTTGAATAGTGGATGTTTTTCACACATGATGCTAGATTTAAAGATGTTAAATAATGTAAAATATTTAAAAAATTATTATTAACCTTTGGGAAATATTAGTTTCTCAAGATTAGAGGATTTGGAGCGGTTGTGATTTGTAAATAAAAATAGGAGTCTATGAAAACCATATATTTTGATGGACTAAAACACAAAATATTAAGTGTTTCCTAGATATACAATGTAAGTAATGATTTTTTCATTAGAAAATATGAATTTGTAGTAAAAATTCTTGAATATGTAACAATTATAACTAGAGGATAATAAACCAAGGGAAATTTGTTTCAAGTGGGAGATTCTCAAAAATCAAGTTACGTGGCTATGGAATAAGAAGACCAAATATGTTCTAGGATGCTTTGTTATATTTTTCAAATGATTATGAGAAATATTAATTAAAGATAAACAAATTGATATATTCTTAATATGAATAGATAAAGGTGATGTATTTTCTCCATATTCCAGAAGGGAAAGATTACAAACTCTTCATATAAGAAAGTTGATATTGTCACATCTCATCTATTGGAGATTATCTATTCTAACATTTTTGGACCCATGAGAAAGTAATAAAAAAAATGGAGATAATTATTTTATTTTCTTAATCGATGTATTTACTTTTATTTCCTGAATTATTTTTATGAAACATTAATTAGAGGCTCTAAATATGTTTAAAATCATAAGGAGTGTTGAGAATGAAAGTGGTTTCCCCTTGAATAAGTCTCATACTAATATTGGTGATGATTAAATAAATGGGAATTTTGAAGATTATCTTGAGAATCAAGGTATTAATCATTAGTTTAGTTTACTATATACTCCATAATGATAGTTATTATGAATGGAATAATAGAATATTATTTGATATGGATCTCATAATATTGATATAGTATTATACTTATCATTATTTTTAGAGATAGTCTATTAGAGTATAAGTTCATATTTAAAACCATTACTTATATAGACTAAATTCCAAAATGTCACCATATAATATGTGTTAAAGAAAGGCTCCAAGTTTTAAGTACCTAAGGGTATTTAAAATCCATTATATTAACAGTGACTTGGGTGAAAATCTTAGAAAGCTTAATACATGAGAAGCTAATTTTATCTTTATAGGTTATTATCCAAATAGAAGAGGATGTTGAGGCTATGAAAATGATATAGTGAAGATAATTGATAAGGATAATGTTAAAATGATAAAACATGAAAATAAAGAATACAAATATGAAACAAAATGTTCTATAAGTAATGAAGATGAATTTGTTTTTGGTAAATAGTATTTTGAAGTTGTAGAAAATTATGGAAATTCTGAAGAAATTCATGTTCAAGATGATGATTTAGCTAACATAAGTGATGAGGAGCAACTAAAATCATCTCATTTTGGGATAATAAGATAAGTTTAGGTACAAAACATCATTATATATTAATGGAATAAAGTTCAAAATATTAGAACCTTGAGAAAAACGTCACATAACCCACTATTTTCATAGTTTAAACTAATAGATGTTAAAGAAGATTTATAAAATCAAGAATAGTTTGATTACATAAATGAATAATTAGACAATATAAAGAATAATGATATATGGGAATTGGTACCCAAATATTAATACAAGAACATCATTTTAATAAAATGGGTATTTGAAAACAAGTTGAATAAAAAGTGTATAGTGATTAGAAATAAAGAAATACTTGTGTGTAAGAAATATTGTTAGGTTAAAGGAGGGGATTTTGATGCAACCTTTTCATTGGTTTCTAGGATTTAAACCATAATAATATTTCATTTTATTACAACCCAAAGGTAATATAATATTTTTTTTAAATGGATTTCAATCCTTTCTCAATGGGGAGCTAGAATAGAAGGTTTATATGGAGAAACATTGTGGTTTATTTCTTGTAGAGGATTATAATCATGTATTCTTGTTGGAGAAGGCTTTATATGGGATAAAACAATACCTAATATCTTTTTTACTATAAGTTAAAAACCTGAATAAAGATGTTGAAATTTATAAAATCAATAGTGGAAAATAACCTATGTATAAAATATGAAAAGAAGTTATTTATTATTATTCTTATTTATGTAGATTATAACATTTTTTCTAGAAATGATTAATAAGTATTTGAAAAAATTTCCAAGGAGATAATGAAGTTGTTTAAAATTTCCATGGTGAGATGAGGTACTTTCTTGGATTATAAATTTCTTAAGATATAGATCATATCTTTCTTTATCAATATAAGTATTCTAGTGAACTTCTTAAAAAATGGCATAGAGGATTAAAGACTAGTTTCACACATATCTCAATAGGAACTAGGCTATAAAAAGATAATCAAGGAAAAGAAGTAGATCAAAGAGAATTTCAAAAGCAGATTGAAAGTTGGTTACACTTGAAAACATCAAGGACATAAGTGGTCTATGTTGTCACCCTTTATGATAGATTTCAAAGTGCACCAAAATGCCACATATTTTTTTATTGAAAAAGGATTATTAAATACACAACAGTACATATAATTATTGTTTAAAATGTGATAGTAAAGTGTAGTTAAATATATGTGGTTATATATTTTTATATTGGGTAGAAAGTGTTAATGATAAAAAATACACATTTGGTGGAATTATCTTTATTATTGAAAGGTATTTTTTTGAATTCGAAAAAGTCATAATTATATAACTTGAAAAATTATTGAGGTATATTACATGGTTATAACTCAATGCACTACTAAATTGATGTGGATGCAAACTCATTTAGAAAACTTTATGGTGGAAGTGAATCTACTACTACTTTTGGGTTGTGATAAGAAAATTACTACTAATTTAACAAATAATCATGTTCAAAATTCAAGGTATAAGAACATTGATAGAAAATATCACTTCATTGTGATATTATAGAGATAATTAATCTAAACCTAGGATTTATTCCTACTTTGGAAAAAATAACTAATGTGTTCACCAAACCATTGTCAAAGGATTCATTTGAAATACTAAGGATGGAAATGGGAATTCAGCCTCTTTTCTCAAAAGTATAAGTTATTGTGTATTTTATCCTCTCTCATCCTTATCTTTGGATATTATTTTTAATGGGGATAAAACAAAAATCTATTCATGTTTAATCTCTTAATGTATTCACAAAGGGGGAGGATAACTATAGGATGAGTTTACAAAGGTATGTGTTTCTCTTATTCAAGGGGAGCATATATTTAGGGGTACTTCTCAATAGAGGTAAGCTATGATTCCGTCATATTGTGTGAGTTTGTAATGTATTACAATCTATTTGTGAATTTTTTTTTAATAAATTTATTGAGAATAGATGCGGAAATATATATTTAAAAGTTTTAATAGATAGATGGTTGAGATGATGAAGTATTTATTGAATAATAAAAATTAGAATATTTGAAGAATTTGAATGTAAATATTTTTTTATGGAAAACATGATATTATTATTCAATATTCTTATTTCTTATACCAAGTTCACTTAAGTAGGATTAGTTTTTTTGGATGATGATTCATTTATAATATATTTTACCTTGATAGTGATTTATATTTATTTATTTCCAACAAAATACAATGGGGGGAATTTTTGAGATTATGTTAAAGAAAGTGATAAATTAATAAGGGTTTAAGTAGATGTGGTTAATGTGTTGTATGTTTTTTTAAATATATAAATCTTGTTTAAAATCACTTTAAATTAAGTTAATTATGTGTTTTTAAGGAATTTTGGATGCTTTTATCTATATTTAAAAGGTCTAGAGGTGTTTGGGAATAAGTTATAGGTATTCTGTAAATTTAAAGTATTTTAAGAAAAATGGGTAATTGTTTGGAATTTATATATGAGTCATTTTAGTAGACTATTGAATTTTTAGAAAAGGGATTAAATTGATTTAAGAGTGATATGGGACTCTGTGTGAGTCATTTAACATTTTTTATGAGTCATAAACACTATTTATTATTCATTAAATCCATATTCTGATTTATTTTAATCTATTTAAAAGCCATTGAATACTATATAAAAGTAATTTGACGTTTTGTATGGGTCATTTAGAAGGACTGTATGAGTTATTTTTTTACAAGTCAATGAAACCTGTGTACAATTCATGGAAATCTATCTATGAGTTATGTTTTAATTAAAATTCAAGAATTATACAAAAGTATAGTTTAAGTTTAAATAATTTAATATTTTTAAGAATATGTTTAAATAAAGTGATGCTTTATGATATGGTCTTCAATTAATTAAATAAAAATTATAAATAATTTTGATTCATGATGGTATTTGAGGATTCCAAGCTACAAAGGAAAATGAAACATAATGTTCCAAGATAACATGAATAAATAGAGAATGAAATAAATGAGAGAGTGGAAGTGGTGTTCATGAAATGTTTTAAGAGTTGTTTGATATGATTTGGGTGAAAGAAATTATGGAGAATGTCTTAGTATAATATTGGAGGAATTTCAAATTTTAATATTTGGAATTCATCATCATGATAAATATGGAGAATAATTTGGGTGTTTTTTACCCAAGTGAGAATGTAGGATGGAATTCATAAGAATTTCGATAAATTATTTATGGAAATAACATTCACTAATATTCATTGAACATAAATAACAAAAAGGAATAGTATGAGTGTTTTGAGAATTTTTTAGAAGAACTAATACATTGTATCATTAGATATATGTATTATTGAAGAGTGAGAGAAGATTAAGGAAAAATAATAAGAATTTCTTACTCAATTTTTTAAAATATATTTCATAAGAAGAAGTGCAGACTTGTGATGGTGCAAATTGGGAAGAGAAAAGCAGTGCATGGAAAACATACCTGAAGAATAAAGAAATAGAATGCTTTCCTATTGTTTCCAAAATATATAAATCATTATTACTATTATGGATTCAAATAAAATATCAATAGACTATGTTGTTTAAAAATTTTATGGTTATCCCCAAATTTTTGTAAACCATAATATTGTTTCTAGTAGAATGTGCTATATTGGGTGTTTCTAGATCATGATAAGGATTAGCTACTCTTATTGATTAGTGAACCATGTAAATTTTTTAATTCCTTATATGTGTGTGTATATGTGTGTGTTTTAAAAGTTAATTCATATTATAACTAGAAAAAAAATTGTTTCAAGATAAAATGAAAATAATTTTAAATCACTAATTCACCCCTCCCTCTTAGTGATTTCACTGATCCTGTGGGTGAATTTTCATCGAGAACCTTTAATATATATGTATATGGTATCATTTATGGGTATTATCTAATATATATATATGGAACCATCAATGTATAAACTCTAATTATAAAAATTTTCACATCAATTCATGTCTTTGATCAATAACTAGCACAGTGGTAACCAGTCCCATATTGGGGCTTCAAAAAGATTCATGAACATTTCATAATCATTCAGAGAGTTCCAAAGTGGGAAATAATTCCCCCTCCTATGGGTAAAAATGAGACCGACCTCCTATCCTCTTAACCAACTCACATTATATGGGGTCAGTGGTAAAGTCCCAATGACTAACTTACATTAGAAATTAGTTCCTTGAAGACTCGAAACATCATAGTGATAAATCCATCATAGTTTCTGCTAGAAACAGAATAAGAAACCTAACATGAATCCTTTACCTACAAAATTGATGAATCAAGCATGATCTTACTTGATATGTTCCATTAATAGGATTCTTATTTGTGGGTTTTCATCTCTTAATGTAACATTAGGATCCATCACAATATCTCTCTTCAATCCAAATAAATGGAATCATCTAGCTCATCATCATCACATATTAAGCTATCAAGGCGGACTGGTGGTTTCCGTAGTGCCTCTAAAGATACTTATCAATAGTCGATGTGTTACCTATATATGATCCATCAACTATAAATGATATATCCACAATGAAATTTAAGATTTTTTCATTAACTCATCTTCTCCAACATTAAGTGGTGAATACTTTGTTCAAATAGCACCACCTCAATGGTATCATCCCAACTCTATAGGTAGCTTGAGGAATCCTCTAAGAAATCAATCCCCATAGGTCACGCCTTCTATAAAGGTGAATAGAAAAGCAAGCTAAACTTATAACCACCATGAATACTTTCAGGATCCTATCCTTGGGGTGTGGAAACACCAATATTTCTTATCTTAAGAAGATGGAGAGGAGGAAGAGGATTGTAGTATCATCACTATCGCCTAGGAGCCTCCTTGGAGGGATCCCACCAATTGACATTTTCATTAATTCAAAATATCCCCAACCCCTCATGAATCCTATGAGGAGGATACCTAGGAGGTCTCTTCCCTTTTAACCCAGACTAGGGATCCTAAAAAACCTCAGTGAGGATGGAGAACCATAAAATGAATAGACTGGGTTCATATTCTACTTCACTATAAAGAACCCCACCAACATATGATGGAAGTAACTGAAGAGAAAGGTCATGTTCCTAATTTTACCCAAAAATCCCACCAGTATATCTAGGTATAGTCAATAGGAGGAAGTTCGCATATTCTAATAGAAAATGGGGATAAAACCCATATTATTTATCCCATATATGAATCTCATTAGCCTATACCATTGAAAAATTATGAAATATGGTGAGTTCATTTTCCCATTCCTACAAAAAGGATTATGTTATCCCTATTCTTGATACAGAATCCTATCATTATATCATGATGGTAATGGAATTGCAGGCTTATATCCCCACCCATTTATGACAAATCTTCCACCATATTCTAGAGGAAATGGAAGATTATTGTATTTATATTCAATTAGCCATTAGGGGTAGGCCCATATTCCTATTACCACCAATATTAAAGAATATAATTAGCACTTCATGGTGATTAATTAGGGGTGGGCCCATATTCCTTCCCCCCTTCAGGAAGATCATCGACATCTCTCAAAAATTACTCATGATTTGGATCATATTCCCACTCTCATTCAGATGGATCATCAAAATATACTAGTGAATAAAGAAGATTTGTATCAGGCTCATATTCCAATTATATATTGGGTTCACTAACATATCCTAGAAGTCACTTAAAGGTTGGATCATATCCTTGAAAATACTCAAACAGTTCACCAATATATTTTTTCAATCACTCAGGACCAGACTCATATTCTTAATCCTACTATATGAGATCAGAAACATGTTCTAGGAATAATATAGGTTCATGCTCATTTTATTTACCACATTCACAAATCTTGCCAATGTATTCTAGTGGAAACCATCAAGGAGGAGGCTCAAATTCATATCCTCACACAAAAGACTTGTCATCATACTTGTGAAGCATGCCAACATATTCCAATAGCAACCCAAGAAGGTACTCGGGATACTTGATGATGGGAAGTAGGTCTCCTATGAGGGTTTCTATGAAAGAATGTTGTTTCTTGGACTTTTTTACTCCCATAGATGAGGTTATAACCACTATTTCATGACTAAAATGATCTATAAGGTCTCATCAAGGGAATCATACATGTTAGTAGCATGTTTATATTCCTTCCCTAATAAATGATGACATTATTGAAGACCTACAACATTTTTCAACAATACATCCAGAATATTATAACTCCTCATCAACTAGAGGAATAAATAGTGGCTATTGAAGTCCTCCCCACATCACAAACATTATAAACTCTGGAGGACCTCCCCATAGTACCCATGATGGAGTTACTCACCATTATGATATAAATATTATGCTTGAATTTTCTCATCAAGATTTCAATTGTGGAGGTCCTCCATGTAACCTAAATATCAATCAATAAGTAGTTCCTCCCATTAAAAAATCATTAGATATCAAAAACCCCCAAGGATATTCCCTATAAAAACTAGATTGTATCCCCTGAAGTTCCTTCCCATGAAATATGTTATAGAATTTATCCATATAGTTATACATCAAACCAGAATAGAGTTCCTACCTAAAATGATGAATATGAAGATAACTATGGAGGTCCTCCCCATGGGTATCATTATAGATATACTCCATATAATGACATCATTCATAGATTTCCCTCATACTGAGAGGAAATCTAGATTTCAAGGATAACTACACCAAGTTCCTTTTCACTGACTTGAACAATATTATCCCAACCAAAGGATAGTCTGGGTCTGTCACAACCAGACCCATGTTGGGGCCCGAGCCACAAATATCCAAATCCAACCTCCATAGTAAAGGAAGTGGAGACAAGCATAGAAGGCACAACAAACTCAGGGAGGCATTTTCTTACGTACATGTAAACACATACACATGCACTCAATTCAAATGTGTAGAGGGAAAGGAGTAAAATATGATACACTATTGTAAATAAACAAAACATTCATGGACCACTAAAAAGTATGAGTACAGAAATGTAAATTAAAGGAAAAAGGGTAAAATACACACCCAACCAGAAAAGTTTCTCAACCTGAAAGAAAACTAAAAAGTAAAATATATGAGAGAGCTCGCTCCGGGAATCCTAAGCTATGACCACTATAGACAGTCTAAGAACTTGTATCCCTGAGCTCCTCCAAAGTCCCGATCAAACTTTTACATCATCTGCATAAGGCACAATATATGTGGGAAAATCCCATGAAGGGTTGAGTATAAAAATACCAAGTAGGACACCCCTAAAAGGTGAGGGGGTAGAAAGAGATACACTGAAGGAAAAAACAGAAGATGGAATAAAGTACTATAAAAGAGTGCATCACAACCCAAAAGAGAGTGATGAAAACTCATCCAAAATGAAATGATCTACAAATGGTGAGAAGAATTTTGAGCATTCACTATCTATAATAGGATAGTACACTCTTCTAACCATGAGAAGCTAGTCATGGAAATCATGTGGTATAACCCGCGTATCTTCGTCTATCCTAGAAGGAGAGTAAACAAAACCCAAGGAGGGGTACTGAAATGAAATATATATATATATATGTGTGTGTGTGTGTGTGTGTGTGTGTGTGTGTGTGTGTGTGTGTGTGTGTATGTATGTATGTATGTATGTATATGTATATTTTTAGTCAAAATAAACCCAAATGAGAGAGTAAGGGGATATCCATCTCACAACTCAGCCCAAGAAGAAAATTCGCCAATGTTTCCAGAAGTATCCAAAAAGGATGCCCAGTATCCCCTACATATGCCCTGACATGCAAGTAAAAGGGGTTTAATCACCACACCTTGATATTATCCTCTTTGGGTGGCACTAACTAACCCTCACGACTTTATTTTATGGCACAAGGACGCATCCTGGTGGGGAAAGCATCCCTTTTTCTCATGAGTCCAAAGGTACGTCTGCCCATGTCTCACCAATGATCCACATAGTCCAATGGTACAAACTCGAAGAAGAGGGCCTACACCCTAGTATGTCAGGGGATTCCACTCTAATAGTATCCATAGAGGACACATTCCCTAGTGCATCAGGGAGATTCCACTCTAGTATTTAGGGATTAGAGCTCTAGTTTGTTAGGGGGATCTACACCTAAGAGTTGATAGGGACCCACTACCCACCCCCGCTGAAGGGTAATACGCTGGAGGGTACTACTCGGTAAGTAGCTACAGAGGACCTACACCCAAGTGTGTTTAGGGGATTACACTCTAGTATTTGGGGATCCACACCCTAGTGTTTCATGGGGATCAACACCCAAAAATAAGCTTCTAATAATCTTCCTGAATGATGCTTGATCACTGATTGATCATTGTCATGGATTATCTTCAAAACAGTCAAAAGGATCTTCCACCAATATTCCTTTTATGTTTCTACATGTAATGTGATCACGAAAAAAGGTTCCACATATCCAAACATAACTCACCATTTCAATCCTTGGAAAAAAATGAAAGATCAACTACTTATTCACCCTGATCGGACATCCGATGAAAAAGTTTCATTTTACCATAATACGCCCAAATCAAGCTTCATGGGGCCCACACCATAAAAAAATTTAAACACCTAAAATTGGTATTGAATATTATTCCTATATTTCATAGTCACAACACCATTGAAGGTGCATCAATTGGACATCGTATACAGGAGTTACGTCCGACACACAATTTCTCAATAATAATAATTATATTATCATTATTAAACATAGGAATTTCGTGCAACCGATCCATGAAGCCAAGATTAAAATTCCCAAACATGCCTCAAAAGATATATCATGTTAAGAGGATTTCAACTATATAGAAGAAATACAAAATTGATGCTCTATTTAGGAGTTATGAAAATTTTATTCCGCAGCATGAAGGCCTACCTAGCCCAGTTGGCCTTGTCTAGCCCGCTCAGCTCAGTTCGGTCCAATTCGTCATATCCCACTCTGTCCTGCTACACCTCACCACCTGGTCAGACCCCATGACATGTATCCACTTCTCTAATGTGATCTCAACTCCTCCTACAACTCCCATCTCCACCTGCCGCTGCTCACCAGCCTAACCCCCCCCCCCCCCCTCGCCCCGGCCGCTCACCAGCCACACCCCCTCACACGTTCAGCCACCGTAACCTAAACCCATAACCACTACATTTCCATCATGTGCTACCACCACTGGCTCTCCATTGGTCCCTTCCATAAACCACTATACCTTTTATGTTATCCCAAAAATTAAAATGAACACATTTTTAGAAACTTTGGGTCAATACCTTGATAGATTCATGTGCCCCTCAATGTTTCACAAATGATTCAACATTAAAAAAATTAACGATGAAGAACTAAGAATAATAGATGATGAATGTGAAAAAGGGGAATTTGAAATGGAGATCGGATGATGTCCATGTTTATTTGTCCATTTACTTGATGTTCAAAGTAGTTAATTTGAGGACGAATTCAAGAATAACTTAGGAATTTAAAATGGGGAAGCGAAAATCAACAATAATCCTACCTCGATTCATTCATCATGGAGGAAAACATCCTCTAATGTTTTTGTTGATTTTTTAAAGGAGGTAGAGAAGGAATCTCATTGGTGGTGGAAGGAGGAATAGGAAACCCTAAACCAGAATTCATAAACATGTATTAATAAGTTCTAACTATGTTTAGGGTAAACCTATTAACCGTACCCGTCAACGGTTGCAGGATCTGAACCTCCTGTACCCTCTCATTTTATTTCACACTTAGGTAAAAATATCCAATACAAACTCAATGGTAGTCTTGTATTTACAATCTGATTCCCTGTTCAAAATTTATTTGATATGATTTCTAAGATAAAATAATTGATTTTAATTATTTTATTGATGATTACACCCCCCGATGACTTTTTCCATAGAAGTCTTGTACCGACAGAAGTTATGTTCCACCTAGGGTAAATTCCACATTCTAAACTCAATTGTTCCCTCATATTTATGTTCTAGGCTACCATTTAAGAGTTATCTCATTTCCTTCTCATACATAGTATAAAATATATTTAATATTTTTTTTAAAATTAATTATGGGCACACCGAGCCTTGGAATAGAATTTGGTCTTAGTTCCTAACTATGGAAATATATATATAAATATTTCAAAGTATTATGAGGATAAAACTAGGTCTCTAAATCATTCAATCCTTAATGATTTTCATCCCCAAAAAAACTAGGCAAAAAACTTGGGATACTGAGCTATCATATAGATCTCTCGTTCCTAGGAACTCTCTTGCACATTCCTATGCTGCCATAGTATGCAAACCAAAGGTATGGTCCATCCACATAAGTTCATCTTTTATCGATCCTTGATCACCACCGGTTGCTCTACAATGGTAGATCCATCTTCAATGTTTAGCTCGCCCTAGTTGATGACTTGCGTAGGATCATACATGTATCGACTCATCTGTGACATATGGAAGACACCTTGAACCCGTTCTAGTTGTGGGGGTAGGGAAAGGCGGTAGGAAACCTCTTTTTCCCTCTGTATGATCTCAAATGGCCTAATAAACCTTGGATATAGCTTGCCTCCCAGGCCAAATCTCTGCATTCTATGTTGTGGGGACACTCTCAAGAAGAAATGGCCTCCATGCTCGAACTCCAAGGTCCTATGATGGTGATCTGTGTATAATTTATGTCTGCTCTGAGTCATCTTCATCCATTCATGAATGACCTATACTTTCTCTACTGTCGCCTGCACCAACTCTAGGCCCATAAGGGATTACTCCCCAACCTCTATCTAGCACAAAGGTAACATGAATGGTCTCCCATATATGGCCTTAAAAGTTTCAATACCAATATTGGAGTGGTAGTTGTTGTTGTATACAAACTCCACCAAAGACATGTGATCCTCCCAGCTCTATCTGAAATCTAACATGAAATCCATCAGCATGTCCTCCATCACCTAGATAGTATGTTCAATATGACCATTAACCTAGGGGTTAATGGTTGTACTCATCCACAGTTGGGTACAAAATTCCTTTTACAGACCTCTCCATAAATGTGACATAAACCTAACATCATGATCAGAGACGATCATCGAGGGTACCCTGTGAAGGAGAAAAATCTCTCGTACATATAACTACCCCAAAATCTCCAATGAAATCTACTCCCTGATAGCAAGGAAGTGTGCCGACTTCGTGAGTCGATCCACTGTCACCCAGATGGAGCTATGTCCATTCATTGTACGTGGAAGCCCCGTGATTAATTCCATGTATATTCCATCCTATTTCCACTCTATAGTCTCAAGAGACTACAACAAACCCATTGGTACCTAATGCTCAACCTTCAACTGCTGACAGGTAAGGCATCGTGAGATGAACTCAGCTGTACTTCGTCTCATTCTGGACCACTAAAACTTTCATTAAAGATCCATTTACATATTACCCACACCGAGATATACATATAAGGGAGAAGTATGAAACTCCCACTTCACCTTCTACCGTATCGCGATTGGAACCACTATTTTCCCTCAGAATAAGATCTTGTGATTACTTCCTTCAGAATATCTATCTGGTTCATTTCTTGTGGATATCTGATCACACAAAACATCATAGTTTATGTCTCCCATTTGGGACTCTTTCACATGATCAAGGAGCATATGAGTCAGCACCATCAAATACGGGAAAACTATACCCTCCTGCTCTACAAGGTTCAGCTGTAGGGAAGCTAACTTCTTAGAAGTTTCCCACACTAGGTGAGCCTAGGACTTCCTACTAAGGTAATTTGCTACAGCGTTTCTCTTTCCTAGAGTATATATTATCTCAATTTCATAGTCCTGTAGGAACTCCAACCATCATCGCTATCTTAGGTTCACGTCGCTTTGGGTGAAGATGTACCTGAGGCTTTTTTGGTCTGAGAAAACCACAAAGTTCTCTCCTATAATCTAGTGCATCTACATCCTCAAGGAGAAGACTACCACTATCATCTCTAGGTCAAGAGTCACATAGTTCTTCTCATGTGGTCTCAACTACCTCGACCCATATGAGATGATTTCCCATTGTTTCATCAGCATGCAACCATGCCCAGCTCCCGAGGCATCACAGTACACTATGAACTCAACGCCTTCATCTGGTAGTCTCAAAAAGATAGTGCTCATCAGTCTCTAACTAAACTCCTTAAAGGAATTATGGAACTACTCAGGCCAAGTAAATGGGTATGCCTTCCACATCAGATCTGTCAAAGAGGCTATGATCATGGAGAAGTTTTGCACAAATATCCTATAGTACCCTGCCAAACCAAGGAAGTTGCATACCTCTAACACATTTTTGGGTGGATCCCATGAAATCATTGCTTTTATATTTGTTGGATCCATGGATAAAACATGTTCATAAATGATATTACCTATAAATTGAACTTATTTCATCCAGAACTGGAACTTTGAGAGCTTTTCGTAAAGTTTTTTCTCTCGAAGTAAATCAATAACCATTCTCAAGTGCTCTATATGATCCTCCCATAACATAGAGTAGACAAGTATGTCATCGATGAAGAAAACAAAAAACTGGTCCAAGTAAGGATGGAAGATCTGGTTCATCAAATCCATAAATAAGGTGGTGGCATTTTTCACACCAAAGGGAATCACTAGGAACTCATATTTCCCATATCGACATAGAAAAGAAAACATTGGAATGACAACCTATAGGACCTGTAATTGGTGGAAGCCAGACCTGATATTGATTTTGTATAACCATATCACACCTCAAAACTGGTCAAATATGTCATAGATCCTTGGAATGGGGTACTAGTTATTTATCATTTCCTACATCAGGCAATGATAATCCATGACAAGCTGTAAAATCCCATCTTCCTTCTTCACAAATAAAACAGGATCTACCCATGGGGACACACTGGGCCTGATGAAACCCTTCTTGTGAAGGTCCTTCAACTATAATTATATCTCCCTAATCTCAGTATGTGTCATTCGATATATTGTAGAAGATATCGGGGTAGTCCTTGGTTGAAAGTCAATGAAAAACTCCATATCCCATCTCAGAGGAAGTCCTAAAATGTCTTCAGGGAAGATGTCCATATAATCCTCCACAAGTGAAGGAACCCAGATGCTTGAAGAGTTAACTGCACCAAGGTGTGAACTCTCTAACTAGTGGGTATAAGGCAATAGCCTCCTACTCACAGCACCTGACTACTCTACTATGAGGTCCCTTTCACAGAGAAAGGAGAACCTCATCCCATCAGTGTGTAGGCATATGACTAGTCTGTGGTGAATGTAAATCTAAGATCATACCATGGAAATAAAATCCATGCCCAAGATGATTTTATAGGGTTCTATCATGATGACCAATAGGTCCCACATGATCTTATCTCCTCCAAACAATAGCTCACATTGTTGGAAGATGAAAGACATAGAAGAAGCGCTCCCTGTAGGGACCTCGAGACAAAGCTGTTGTGATAGCACCTCTACTAGGAGATCCAACTCTCGTACTAGGAGTAATGGGGTAAGATATTGACAGGATCCTATATTTACTAATACTGAAGCAAGAGAATAATAAACATAGATCATACCTTGGAACATCTCGTGTGTTGCAGGATCATAGACATTCAAATCATGCAGTTGTTTTTAGCTTTGGCCACTACCTCCCTGAGCCTGAAGTGGGCCACCAGGTGGGGGTGGTGGTATAATAACCTCATAGCATCGTCCCCCACCTATAGATCCTCAGGCCCCTCTACCAGCACCGCCTCCCTAGGGACCACCATGTCCCTGCCTAGGGGATCCCTGATCACAGTGATATCTCAGCTGTGGTGGTCCACCCACTATCTACCTGGGATGGTCATCATGTCTAGTCATGAAGTCTTGATCCATGTAAACTTTCCTATCACAATCATATCACCAACCATCTCCGGGATGACCTGGTGCACTTTGATTCCCTAGTGATACCTATCCATGTGCCTGAGTCTGATTATGGGGAAGCCTCTTTTATCAAGATCTTGTCAACTAACATCTGCTAGCTTCTACTGACTTCTCATATCTAAAGTTTCCCTTAGAATTCCCAGCTAACTGACACCCCTTAGAAAAAAATCTCTCTATCACTAGCGCCCAATCTAGAACCTCATCATAGGTGTGGATTCTCATGGGTACTATGCTGGCGTAGATCTCTCTATGGAGTCCTTGGTCAAACTTTCGTGCCCAGAAGTAACCATCGCAGATCATGTCTAATGAGTACCTAGTTAGGTCTATGAACCTAGAAGAGTAATTTTCCACTAACATACCTCACCTATTAATCTCCATAAGCTCGTGAATCTGAACAGAGAATAAGCAGGAGGGGTGGTACTCCTCACAGAACAGTTGATGAAACTCATCCCATGATAGTGCCAACTCATCGTCCATCTGAGTAACCAAGATCCACCAATGTCCAGCTACCCCATGGAAAATACTGGCAAAAAAATCCACCATCTGATCCATTGGTGTCTGAATAATCCTAAAAACACGGATCACTGACTCCCTCTAATCTTTTGTTTCCTGAGGATTTAGCTCACCATGGAACCTTAGTGGTCTCTGATGCTGGAACTCACAGAGTGTGCTCAACTTGTGCTCCTACTCATTTTGCTCTTCTAGGACTATCAACTACTCAATGGGTGGAGGTGTTTCTACCTATACACTTGGAGGAAGGAGATCACATTATGGACTCTGAACTAAACTCTCTTCACTTACAGGGTCTTTTTCATGAACCGGAGCTATTATCCTAGCTGGTTGTCGTCATGAATTCATCCTGAAAGTTATCAATTAGAATCACGGTTATATGAGAATATGTGTGTGTGTGTGTGTTTTTTTTGTATTGATAACAACAATGGGGAGTTGATTCAATAAGGATATTCAAATAATCAATCATAGATGATGCATGTACCATTGTTCCCTGCAATAAGTGTCTCATCATACCGAGTCGACAAGTGGGTAATCAGGGTCCTATTTAATGGATACATAGGCCACCCGCACCATCACTGGACTCCATAACCTAAGATACACTCTCGAGATACTTCGAAATGGTTTCCCTAAACCCAACAAAAACCCTTTTAGGTAAACTTCTGAACAATATCCCAAGTGTCAAACTACCTCTGATACCAATCGTTCAAGACCCAACCCATGTCAGGGCTCAAAACGCAATTACCCCAAGCCCATATTTATAGGATAGGGGGTGGAAACCAGCACCTAAGGCACAAAAACCTCAAGGATACCTTCACCGAATTACCTGTGTACATGCACATAGCCACTAAATTCAAAATTGTAGATAAAAAGGAGTAAAAGATGAAACACTGCTATAAATAAACCAAACATGCATGGACCACAAAACATTATGAGTAGAATAATGTAACTGATAGGAAAAAGGGAAAAATACACTCCCAACTAGAAAAGTGTCCCAACCTAATAGAAAAGTGGACAAGTAAAATATCATATAAAACCATGCTCCTGGAATCCCAAGCAATGACCACCATACACAGTCTAAGAACCTTTATCCCTAAGCTCTTAAGAAACCTTTACATAGTTTGTATAAGGCAGGACATGTGTGGGAAAATCCCATGTAGGGGTGAGTATAAAATTAATCAGTAGGACACCTCAAAAAGTTGAGTGTGGAGTAGTAAGAGATACACTGAATAGGAAAGAAGTTGATAGAACAAAGTACAGTAAAAGAGTGCATCTCAACCCAATAAGAGAGTGAAGTAAACTCATACAAAATGTAAGGATCTAGAAATGGTGAGAAGGAAAAATTCTAATTGAGTCTTCACTACCTATAGTAGGATTGTATACTCATCCAACCATGAGAATCTAGACATGGAAAGAATGGGGCATACCCTGTGTGTCTTCACCTCTATTAAAAGGAGAGTAACCAAAACCCAAGGAGGGTGTAATGAAATAGGATATATATATATATATATATATATTCTCATCCAAAAGAAACCCAAATGAGAGAGTAATGGGATCTCCATCTCACATCTCATCCCAAGAAGAAGAGTCACCCAATGTTCTGTAAGTATCCAACATAGATCCCCAACATCCCATACATCTGTCTTGAACACACAGGTCAAAGGGGCTTAATCACCACACCTTGATACTATCTGCTTTGGGAAACAATAACACTCCCTCATAGTTTTAGGTCACAACACAAGTTTGTGTCTTGGTGTAGAGAGCGTCTCGTTTTCTTGTGAGTCCAAAGGTACATCAAACCACATCTCTCCACTGACCTCCATAGTTGGATGGTGAAAACTTGAAGTAGAGGAACCACACCCTAGCACGTCAGGGGGATTACACTCTAATAGTATCCATAGAGGATCTTTACACCAATGCATTGGTGGGGGGTCACTCTAGTCTTCAGTGATCCATGCCCTAGTGCGTTGGGGGGATCAACACCCGGGAGTTGATGGGGACCCACTGCCCAACCCCACTGAAGGGTAATACTCTAGAGGGTACTACCCAGAAAGTATCTATAGAGGACCCATACCCTAGTGCATCATGGGGATTCCACTCTATTCCTTGGGTATCCACACCCTATTGTGTCAAGGGGATCAAAACTTGGAAAGAATCCTCTTATAATCTGCATGAATGATGCTTGATCTCTACTTGATCACTATCATGGATTCTATTCAAACCCATCAAAAGGATATTCCACTGATATTCCTTTCATGTTTACACATTTAATGAGATCACTAAAAAGGCTTTGCATATCCAACAAGATCAAACCATTGTGATCTTTTTGGAGAAATGTGCAAGATAGACTATTCATTCACCCTGATCGGACATTCAATGAAAAAGTTTCTTTCCAATACAATACGTCTGAACCAGGCTTCATGGGGCCCACACATCAATTTTTATTTAAACACCCTAAATTGTTCTGGAAGATTACACCATGATTTCAGGTTTGCGACATCGCTGAAGTCACATCAATTGGACGTCGTATGCAGGATTTATGTCCCACACAATATTTCTCAGTAATAATAATTATATTATTATTATTACTAAACATAGGTGTTTCATGAAACCGAGCCATGAATTCAAGTTAGAATTCCCAAACATGCATCAAAAGTTCTGACTCAATAATAGGATCATGTTACCAAAGATGGAACACAGAATGGATGCTCTGTTTAGGAGTAATGGAAATTTTAATCCGCAACATGAAGGCCTTTCTGGCCTACACGGCACGGTCCAACCCGCTCACCTTTGTCCACTTTATCCTGGCCCGATCCAGCCTCATGTGCCTTAGCCTATCCCTATATCCCTCATTCTAGACCACTGGCCCTTGGCCTTCTCTACTCTATCCTATTGTGTCTCATCTTGGCCTGTTGTCCCTCGGCCGCTCTACCTACTGGCCCTGCTATCCCTCAGCCTCTCCGCTATCGTCACGTCATTGTGGAAGCCTGCACAGACCAAGGCCCACTGCCGTCACCCGGTCGGACACCATGACACACATCTATGCTCTAAAATCTTCATTCCACTCCCCTCTCTGACTACCTCTACTTGACAGCCCTACTACACCCCCCCTGTTGTACCCCCTCGCACACTCAGTCACCACTATCTGAACCTACAGCCACCGTAGTGTCGTCGTGCGCCGCTTCCACCAACAGCTCTCCAATGGTCCCTTTTTCAAACCGTCAGACCACCTTTGTTAGGACAAAAATTAAAACTAACTCATTTTTGGATCCTCGGGTCAAGACCTTCACAGATTCATGGTCCGCTTGTTGTTTTGTTGATGTTTTGATGTAATAAAAATTAACAATGAAGAACAGAGAAGAATGGATGAACAAAGTGATAAAATGGGGTTTTAAATAGATATTGGATGATGGACATGTTCTTTTATCCATCGCCTTGATGTTAAAAGTAGTGAATTTGATGATGAATTCAATAATAACTTATGAATTCAAATCAGGGGTGAGAAATTTTACAAGAATCCTACCTAGATTCATTTGTATTTGAGGAACAAACCCTCCAAATTCATCGTTGATTCATAGAATGAGGGAGAGAAGGAATCTCGTTAGTGGTGAAAGTAGGAAGATTTAACCCTAAACTAGAATTCATAAAAAAATGTATTTATATTTTTTAACTAGGTTGAGGGTAAACCTATTAACTATACCCGCCAACGGTCACGGGATCCGAACATCTTGTGCCCTCTCATTTTAGGTCGCGCTTAGGTAAAACAACTCATTAAGAACTCAACATAAGTCTTGTATTTTCAATTTTATTCCCCATTCAAAAGTTATTCGATATGAATTCTAAGATAAAATAATTAACTTTAATTATTTTATTGACAATTATGCCCCCATTTACTTTTTTCACAAAAGTCTCACACCGAAAAAAGTTATGTCCCTTCTAGGATAAACGCCATGTCCCAGACTCAATTGTTTCCTCATATTTATGATCCGGGTGACCATTTAATAGTTATCATGTTTCCTTCAAGCTTATAGTATAAAATATACTTAATATTTTTATAAAAACTAATTCCATGAACACTTGGCCTCAGAATTGCACATTGTCGCAGAACCTAGCCCTGGAAACAAATATATAAATATTTCAAAGTATTACATGAAAAAAAAATGGGTCTCTATAGGTTCTATGGCCATTATCTTCACCCCCCTTGGATCATTTTCCCTCTAATTTGACTAAAAAGTTTTCGAATAACCTCACTTACCTTTATTGAGTATCAGGGAAATAACCACTCTAGTCTGATTAGGTTGAGTAATCCCTCTTTGATGGTGAAGTGGATTCCATGATCATGTTGGGAGAGCTACCCAGAGATTTAATATTATTCATGTATTATCCCACATCCACTCCTCAATACGATGTTCCTAGGGTGCTAAAAAGGGATGAATAACTTAACTTCATCAAAACATGTGGAAAACCCTTCATCGCCTCATAGATACGAATCAATCATATGGTGAATATACAAACCATGTCATGAAAATGAGTGAGCTATATTTACAGGTTGATTTCATGACCTTCTTAGTGGCCCAAAACCTGAATGTGGAAAAGAAATATGAGTAACTCGAATGGAATACCTCAATGGCATGTAGTAACTCCTCCAGATAACCATGTATGATCCAAATAATGTGTATATTAGGGGTTGGGTAGAGTTTATTGATCTTAAATTTATCCTTCTTGCTGGTTATCCTAGTTAATTAGGGATTGAAAAATGAAACATCATTTCCTAGGGAAAAGTTACTAACCAAAGCTATACATATCCCAATTGGTCTATCAAATTAAATTTCATTGTTCCTAAATCCAAAAATGATGTATGTGATACAAGTGGTAAATTGAAATACTTCTACATCAAGAAGCAAAAAAGGTCAAGAAAAAATCATATTTAAGTTAAGATGAGCCTAAAAACATAGTGAATTCTCCAATGGAAATCATATATCACCCTATAATTTTGAAACACATATCTTAAACCCAATTATAGCCCTAAAAATTTAGTATAGTTGTGATAGAATCCACCTCTACAACATTAAAAAATATGGGGATCATTTTTACCACCACCACCACACCTAGAATCATAAAATACAAAGTGAATATAATATTTTATGGTTGATGACCCAATTAAACCTTATACAAAAATATAGGGGGGATTTATATTACCTCATCCTACTCCACCACTAAAAAATAATTATTCTACAAGCTAGGGGAATATTTATATGAAACAACCTCATAGTTACTCTACTTGTATGATTGATCACATTTATTTAGAGAAAACTAAGTAAAATTCACTAGAAGCAATCTCAAATTCAATGTCCATAAAGGATACTAGTTGTAGACTCATAGGGGACAAAATCCAAAATTGTATACCAAGAAGTAAAATGTTAAGAAGGATCACAATCCACCTCATGAAAGATATCTGAAGGGTGTAAAATCTCTAAACTACTCTGATGAGGGTGAGTAAATGATTAATATTTCATATTATGTATTAATAAATGTCATTGGATTCAACTAATTTAGATTACATTCATTATGTAGAAGGATGTGATGAAGAGATATCCACATGGGACAAGGTCTGCACCAACTGAAAAGAAATGTAGACCCAAAACCAGAGGTGTTATTATAATATGGGATTACTTACGAATAATCAATTATTATATAATAATTGTGATTTATCTAAATAAAAAGATAAAGGTGCTTCTATATATATATCCCACCTACCACATGAAGAATTCTAATCCATTTTATCGTGGAAAGGTTCTCTTGATATAAAGATGATATGGAAGAACTGAAGAAGGTCATTGTTAAACTACTCAGAAGAAATATTCCCGATTAGTATATTTATTAGGTGGAGGATAATGTCTCTCTTATAATACATATTCAAATAAATGTAATTTTTAACTAGTAAAAATAGATTCTGAACACCAAATAGAGTCTGGATCTAGAACATCAAGTTATCTAAACCATATGGTCAAAGAGTATCAAGACTTTCCTCTATTGGGATTAAAAATGTCTCTATTTCAAGAAAGAGACCCCATGTCAACTCATAATGGATATCAACCATAGATATGGGTTATCCAAACATATGAGGACCCTCCAATGAATCCTACTAAGGCATCATCCAAGATGAAATTTCCATCAGATCTCCTTGACTCAATCGAGTCCCTTACCACTTGGATGGTAGCTATAGAGGGAAGATGCATGCTACTAAAACTAGAGAGAAATTCATACCCTAACAGGGTGGACTCTATAACTCATCTTCCAAATTTTAGAAATCCCAATTTCCCCATATTCATAAGAATAGGAGACCTAGAGTAGCACTTGGAATACTTTGTGTCTTGATGCGGTCCCATTATGGGAATATTGGAGTAGCGGGTGGTGAAAATATCAAGTTCTTCCTCTAAAACCTAAAAGGGACAATTTTTTATGGTATGGAAATTTTCTGGTATGATATATTACCAATTCATAATATCTTTTATGAAAGTTTCTTTATATATTCATCACAATGCCAAATAATACAATTATCCTCAGCCTATCGAACTAAAAATAGCATAAAATTGAGAGGGTTACAGAATTAATCATCAGGTGGATGGTATTAACCTATTTACCATGCATCTCCCTAGAGATCATATATTAGAGATATGTATAGAAAATCTCTACAATTATCTATAAATATTATTGATTTCATTAAAATATCACTGTGGATTTTGAGAGTTTTCATTAATCTTCTAGATATTAGAGGATATCAATCAGAAATATAAGGTTAAGTCTTGGTTGATTCCATAATAACAAGAGAAGTATCATGGAAGGTAAGATATCACAACTATTACACTCAATCTGACATTAATACTGGATCAATCATCTAAACCCGCACAATATCACCAGTACCTCTACTTAAATGATAGCAGTAGCAACATAATCCTTGATAAGAGGAGAAGAATATGTAGAGGTGCATGTTGTTTGAGGATTTGAGTAATAAATTTTATTCCCTCTATAAGGAAAAATTCCCAGGTAATTTTATCATGATTATGGAACACAACCAGCAAAACTTTCAAGATGTCAACAAGCTCGTTGAAGTCTATAAAAATAATTGATCTAATTACTACCCATTTCATTAGATTTTGGGGAATAATATCTAATTATTCTTCACCTTTAATGATATAATCCAAAATATGGTATAATTTTATAAATTCATCTTTTAAAAATCACTAAAATAATTAACCCATATTTTTACTGCTTCACTAGAAGAGGAAGGAGGATATGAGAAAATATTGAGTAGGTGTGCACAAAAAATTGACAAATGTATGACCAAAAGATCAATAGATTAGTTGAATTCCATACTCATAGTGAAACTGAACTAGATATTTGTGGCCCCATATCCCCCTTTAATATTAGTTAAAACATCTTCTTCATCCCAATATTTTCAAATTCAACGCAAAAAAAAAGACATTGGTGGAGGAAGAATCATCGGTTCCTAAGAAATATAAGGCTCTTTCATAATTATTACCTACATTATTGGGAGTATAGGAACCATCCTACCAAATGGAGAAATGGGAACCCGCCCCCCCCCCCCCCCCATAAAATGAAATCCTTATCAAATGATGAATTTCATTATAGTTTGGTCAATGCCATCAACCTAACAGGCCCCTTCGCTAGAGAGGATAAGGAATTTTATGAACTTGAACTCATTATCAATAAAAGGATATGGGGTCATATAGGATGATTAGTTCATGATAGATGAGGTAGAAATAGACCCCCCCCCCCCAGCATTCATTCATCGCATCTACAGAGGCTATATATGATATATAAAATTGGAGGAAAGCATCCCAATAATCCCAACAGGAGAATTGATAAATTCATGAATCATCTAGGGCTCACTCAGATCCCATAATAGTAGAAGAACAACTTTTAAATGTTCATTTTTTTATTCAAAATTGAGTTATGGGAAGGATATCGTATCCCAACCTATAAACCATAAAAATGAACCCTTATTTTGATCAAGGAAAAGATTCATTGACACAATCTATAGCAACCTATAAGACCAAATATAATGAACTACCTTGGGATAGATAGTACATGCCCTTGGTCTAGAAATATAAAATTCATAAGTAGTTGTCCATTTTTCAGTCAAGATCTATATTATGTATGTTCTTAAACTTTCCATGAATCTTAGGGAATCCTTCATTGAGGCCCTCTTGAGCCCTCAAGAGTTTGAGGTGTAATTCACTCCAACCAAGTCATATCACACAAATACCAGTTCATTCAAATGTCACATAGTTATTTACTTTATGTATAAATATTTGGAATCAATCATACATAAAAATATCTGTTCTTTGTATATATTTTAAAACCAATATGGAATTGCTATTTTTTAGGACCTCATTGATAATGGTTCAAGGATTAACCTCATACAAGACTAGACCCCACCCCCTCATTTTGGGTTATAATGAGGCATACCTTAATCCATATATCTTGAAAATTAATGAATATGATAAGAGTGAGTATAATTCTCTTTGTAGGATCAAACTCTGGGCCTAATATATTAATCTTACATATAACTCTAAATCCATGGTGGTTCTCCAAGACACCGCCTTCAATGTTTTACTAGGAAGATCATGGCTTTGTAAGAATGTGGCAGTACCATCATCATACTATTAATGCATAAAATACTATATAAATGGAAAATTTGGTGTGTTTTGCAGTGATAATTCCCAATTTGAGTCTTATAACGCCTAATACATAGTCACAAGGTTTTATAAAAGTGATGGGAATCAAAATATAGTAGAAAATTCTTTTTAAATGAATGGATCCAATTCCCTCTAGGTTATCCCAATCACCCCATGTAGTTAACTCTAAAAACAATATGTTTTACCCATAAATTGAATCAATTAAATGACTCTTGGTCTATGAATTCATTGATTCATTTGATTTTCATTCTAAAATACTGTGAATCATTCAATCAATCTGCTTTTATATACTAGTCAATTGAATATACTAATGGGGAAACACCTATTAAATGAATAATAGATTTTTTCACAACTCATGTTTATAAACTTAGCTCCAGAGCATCGTTAACACCATGT
>CAUJRU010001578.1:0-135589 GCA_963277665.1 Viscum album
CATAAAATCATGTGTTGATGGAATTTTGGAAATATTAATGCAATATATATCATAACATAAACAACAGTCAAGGCTAACATCCAAGACAATATCACATGGTGTAGAAAGCTGCATTATGGATTGGCTATACTCTAAAACATTATACATAATATATCAGGAAGAAAAATACCTACTTCGTTAGGGAGACACCAGGTCTTATCCATCTTAATGTTTACCTGAATATGTTTTCCAAAAAAATAAATAAAAAAATAGATTAATGATAGGTGTTACACAAGGAATGAAATAAGTTTTATATTTTTGTAATATGGAATAACCAAATGACGTACCATAACGATTTCCGTAAAATTTGGTATTAAATAATTTTGAGACAATATTAAATTAAATATATAAGAATATATTATTAATAAATACATCCAGATCAAGTGAGATCAGGAAAAATATTGTTTATGTTACATAAGAAATGTTTTATTTTTTAATTCATAATATTCAAATTGCCAGTTATGGGAGTCTTAATTTCAGGGTTTCACGTTTGGGTCACATGAATATAATTATTAATTTTCTATTAAAATGTAAATGAAAACCATAAGTGAAATTAAATTTTATTAATTAATTTTCATAATTTTAAATTGACTCATGTATCCTTTTATTTTCTAACATGAGGGTGATTCATTTTTTAATAATAATTGTTCAAATAATTTAGGTGGTTTTTCGAACAATAACAAATTAGTTTCATTTTGTTTGATATAATGGACAATTATTTACTCCAAATATGATACCATTTGTAATATATATATATTTATTTATATTTATGAAATTTTAAACAAAATAAGTGAATTTAAATCTTCTAGGAATGTGGTAATGGGATAAAAATCTCATCATCTATGTAGGTGGTGAATAGACATATCACTAATGATGTTTTCATTTTTCAAAAAAAATATAAAGATATGAAATTTGAATATTGATATTCCATTAAAATTATTATATATATATGATACTGATTTATTCATTCCTCTTTTTATAGGGGTGAGAATACAGTATATGAAGTAAATAATTCAAAAAAGAAGATGAATGATTTTACTTATTGTATTTCATCTCATTGGGGACCACCTTAAGGAAATTTGATTAGATATTGGGTGGGACTATCTACATAAGGAGATCGTCAAATGGTTTTGGAGAATAATTGGATACAATATTGGAAAAATCGTAGGTTTATAAGGTTTAAAGAGAAGTTATGGTGAGTTGTGATATTTATAAGGGGAGAAGATGGGTGTTTTCATTTAATATATTCATTAGTTTATTATTTTGGGTCATGAATCACAATATTATTGATTCTTCTGATAATATAGAGTAATTAGAGATTATTAGTTAAAAATATTTGATTATTAAATCATTCTCAACCCAATAATTAATGTATTTGACTAATAATGTTAAATATCCCATATTATTGTATCTCGATATTCGCCGTAAATTCAACTATTTTTTAAAAATACAAATAATTCAACATACCCATTTGTTTAAATTTAGATTAAAATAATTAAATCATTTTTTTGAAAATAATTTTCTAAATACTAAAAAATTATTTCTATATACAAAAATCGTTTATTTGAATAATATCATTTTTAATACTAAAATCGATTTGATGACCATATAGAAATTATTTATTATCTCATAATTTTATATTACTATAAATATATTCCATAATATGTATTTATAAATCAATATAATGTAAATAATATCAAATTTAAATCACTATCTTAATTATAATAGTGTGATTATATCATTTATGTTTTATAAAATTCAAAACATTAATTAATCATCTTTAGGACATTTATTTACTTGAACCATGATATTAATATATCATATTTTTAATTTTTAAGATACAAAAATATTATCTTAAATTTATATTGGTGAGTTAAATATTATAAAATTTTGATTAATATTTCTAATGCTCAAATTACTTTTTCAAGGATTGGGTTACTATTCTAATGGTAAGATTACTATTAAAAAGGTAATATTTATAATTTTCATATGGGTTTGTTATATCCCATAAATACATATTATTATATTTATTATTAATTAACTAAAAATTTTATCTTAATTATATTTTCATTCATCTTCATATTTCATATTGAATTATTAACATTATGTTTACTTCAACAAATTTTTCTACGAGTGAGATAATTCTAGTGGATCGATCGGATCCAAATTATTTAATTATAATCTTCTTATGTTCTAATTATTGTCCAAATATAATATTTATAACTATTGTAGGGTTATTTTCTATAAAATATATATTTATTCATTTATAATATTAATTTTTTTTGGCATATCTATGTGATTTTTTTTATTCTCCATTAAATTACAATAACAATAGAATATCAATTTGTAAAATTAGAAGACATCATATTATTCCTCCATCTATAATTTGAACCATTAAATTTCACTTTACAAACTAAATAAAATACAAGTGAGGTTACTTCTCCTTCATAGTTTCCTCTATTTTCTATGTCTCCTCTTGGTATTTACGGTTCCACAATAGTACATTTACCATTTGAGTATTCTTGTTGTGTACATCATTATCTCTACTATTCGAGAGGTTATTTCTGTGAACCAGAACAGAGAGATTATTATTAAAGTTTTACCAAATATAATTTCAAAAAATTGTGGGATATGATATATAAATGCTCAATAAGGATACATATAAAACATGATGTACATGAGACAAGGTTGGTGGAAGAGCTAGTCAATACGCCACAACTCTTATGCGGCCAGGAATATCAAAGTTGTCATTGTGCCTATGACTTATAATTCCCTTTTTTCAAATATCATGAAAATATTCCATTTAAATATACAAAGGAATAAATTATCTATTAAATGAACACTAATTCTTGTTAATAATTGGATGATTAACTTTTTATTGAACTTGGGATACTCTGATGTTCATTACTTTATGATAACCATTTCTATTATTTTTTATGTCTGATAATATTGGATTCTCCTAAACACTCATCATTCATAACTTTGAAATATCCATTCGACTTAGATAATCTAAAACATTACATATGTTTATAGGATAGTGGTGGATTAAGTAGTCATAATCCATGACGAGCTCTAAGCATCTCCCCTGAAGCATATTAATATTCATATGTTTTAATATATATTGGATCATTTCTTATCAGTATATATATCACAACAACCCTACCCCATAGAGGTAAGGCCACAAGATTTCCAATGTGCATATCACAGCCTCCAACTCTACATGATGTGTGGGGGAGTTTGTTTCTTAACATGTTACTTCCTTGAGGAATAATAAATCACTTTATCATTTCACATTAGTAGACTACCAATTACATTATATTGTGCATCATTGTATACCATGAATATTTCCCCACTTGTTGGTAGCACAAGTAATAATGTTGTGATAATCCTTTTTTTCAGTTCCTTAAATAAGTACCCAAATTCACTTATCCTTAAAAACATCACTCATTATTTATTAGATTTCGTAGATGGTTCAAAAACCATTAGAAGATCCTAAGAAATAATTGATAATAACAATTTATACCAAGGAAAATAAAATTCTCTATTACATTTGCAGAACTAGGGAACCCCATAAATACCATTGTCTTATATGGGTCGAAAGATATTGTTTTTCTCATATCACATCCCCCATGAATGATACTTCCTCCATATATAAATCACATTTACAATAAATTTCATATAGTTTACACCTTTTCAAATTATATAGAATAATATTCAATTATTCCTCAAGGTCCTCCTTGCTATTGGATTATATAAAAATATAATAGATTAGGACATCCATAAATTTTCTGAGGTAATATCTATATATTATATTCATTAAGTGCATGAATATTTCTATATATTTAGTGAGTCTAAAGGAAACCACTACGAAATCATAGTTTCCATCCCTCGTTCAAAATGATATCCTAGGAATATCTTCCTTATTCAATTTATTTCTGGATATTCCAACTAAATTTCCCCCATATAATATTATTTTTTACCATGTAGTTGATAAAAATGTTATATATTCATGAATGGGATAAATTTTCAATTTATTTATTTTATTATGATTACAATAAAAAAAATTATCCTTAATTCATCATTATTCTTGAAGAAGTTGATTGAAACAACCCATAATGAATCACATGGGTGTATAAACATGTAAAGAACCGGATATTTCAAGGAATTTTTTTTAAATACTTTATAATTATACGAGTCTGCGGTTTCTGATGACACATGATTCTGAGGCCCGGTGTGCCCGGAATTTATTTCTGATGTTTTGCTTGGGTACTCTCAGTAAACGTACGTGCGGGGTTTTCAATGTTTTGAACCGATGCTCGGAATTGAAATCTGAGGACTCTAATGAACTTGCTGCCCCGATATTCGCTTAAGGGGACCTTTACCAAAATTGTGTTTCATGTAGGTTGAGAGTTAATATTTGGCGATTTATAATAAAATAAATAAAATTTGTGGAACACAATTTTATTTTCAGGATGTTCGTTATTTCCTCCCAAGGGGAGTTAGAGGTGGGGACCACACCCACACAACCTCCCATGAGAGGATATTTTTGAGGTGGGGCCCACAGGAGCCAAACCATTTCATCTACCCTTAACCCCTTTTTCAACTCCCTTGTATTTATTGTGAAAACATTCTTTTTTTAAAGTGGATCCTCTCTACCTCCCAAACTTAATGGAGCCAACTAATGTAATTAATAACCATACTAATTAATTTGGCACATATCTTTTGAATTATTTTTAATTGCTTTGAGCTTCATTAAAATTAGGAGATGTCTATCATAATATTTCCTTTGAAAATATTTTGGGAGGGCTCTTGGGAATTGGAAGGAGTTCCACTCTTCAACGAAGAACATAGACCTTCCAATGAATAAACATTGAAGAACAAACAACACTTCCTTTGATCTTCGGCCAAGCCAAAGGAAGAGGATCCACCCGCAAGGAACGCCGACGACACGCCATCCTTGGCTCCTTCTTCCCTGTCGTCAACGAGTTGACACCATATCCACGCAAAGCCGTCTTCCGCAATGCGCGACTACCATAAATCATACTTAGAGGTCATGGGATTATGTTCAATTTTAGTTGATTAAAATTTTTCTTCATTCAACGTTGAATCTATGGTTTTTCTTTGGCCATATAATACCGTTTAATGTAGAGGGAACGTGCCGAAAGAAAACGACCCCACGACCCTCTTTTGATCCTTGTTCTTTTTCGATGGTGATGGTTACAGAAAGGATGGCGGTGACCGGAGAAAGCAGTTTACGTATGTCGGTCGCATGGAGACGAATCGCGGCCCAAAACCGCAGGCCACTCGGCCGAAAAAAACTTGCCGGCTAAAGCCAGCTGGGCGGAAGTAAGACTGTCGGGCCACAGGGGGCGCCGCGATGCGGAGCACCATGGCCCTTGCTCCGCGGGCGGCTTTGGAGGCGAACCGACTGTGTAACGACCGAAAGTTTTTCAATGGAAAATTTCTTTCTTATATCTATGTCATAAAAACACAAAATAATGAACTACTAAGTGATAAGTGACCTTTAAACATAATTTTGTCACCCCTATGTTTGGAATTTTAAAAATCCAACATTCATGGTTGTGTTCAAGATAGTTTTTGGAGTCCAATGAAACAAAAATAATTTTTTGTGAATAGTAACCTACCCTTATGAATAGTAATATGACCCTTATGAACAGTAAATAAGAGTAACATTACCTATGAATAATAAAATAAAATTTAGACATCTTAGAAAGTGACAATTTGACCTTAGTAAACATTTTTGGTATTTTATAAGTCATAAATAATTAATTATAATTAATTAATTAATTTAAAAGAGATATTTATTTTCCTGAAATATATTCATAAATTACTGAATTAATGTATAATAGTTTTTATATAATTTTATAACACCCTAAGTAATTTTTGAAAGAATTGTAAAATCAGTTTTAATTTTAAAAACTGTTTTTTAAGTAAATTATGATTTTAATTAAATATTAAATTAATAATATTTAGAAAATTATTTTTGAAAATTGGACTTCATTTTTGGATTCTACACATCGAAAAATGGTTGGGGTAAAATTTTGGGATTTTTCTGAGATACTTGAATTTTTGATGAATAGTAGAATACATTAATTTATCATATAAATACATTTTAATTAAAACCCACTATTACTGACATCAAAAGGGATGTAAGCACCCAAATTCCGAATTCAAAAGTCTTATTTACTATTCTTAGTCATCCAAGTCTCACTATTCCTTGTCTTAGGTGAAATTAATAAACTAATCAATTTTATATTAATGAAACCCCTCTCCCCTCCACTATAAAAGCCACCCTTCACTCTCTCTTTTCCTCACACCTCTCAAGATCCAAGCCTTCTATAAACTCTGCCCAAACACCTTCCATAGCCCCTCCCCCAAGTCCAAGATCTTCTGGTCTCATCAAAAGGCCATGCTTAGGACTTTAAGGAGGATCTTTAGAGAAGGATTCTAAAGGTAATTTCTCTCCCTCTTCTCCTTTAATTTCCTTTCAAGTTCAAGTTCCTTTCTTGATCTCTCCCAACCTATATTAATCCAAATTGTTTTGTAACTCTAGTATTATACATATAAAGTAATCTTATGATTCTAATGTTATATTATATCACCCCACACCCTTTCCCTCTTCCTTTTATTTTATTAAAGAGAACGTTGTTCATGTGGTGATAATTTATCACCTTCAAAAACAACATGCTCTCTTCTTCCATTTAGACCTTCAATCTGGTCATGAAACCATTTTTATGGTTGAAACAAAATGTTTTATATGTATTATGTTCTATTTTAAGTCCTGTAAATAACCTATGGCCATACTACTAAGTGAAAAGTTAAAATGAGTTGGTTGTGATCCAAAAACCACTCAAATTAGCCCAAATAATATTCATTTAATTCTTATCTAATGATTCAGCCACACGGAACTAATATAACTCATTATAAAATAATTAATGCTTCTATAACATCATTTATTACATGTAATATCAGTTTTGGATGTTTACCCATGATCTAACCAAACATCAAATTAAGAATACAAGTGGACCGCTCAAGAAAACCATGAAAACAAACATCCCCAATCAATGTTTTTAAACTCTATAAGTCATCCAAAGGAACATAATATGAAATAATGAAACCATAATGAACCCTATTAATGTATAAAAGGTTCTGGAATTTCTAATTTATGAATATAATGTCATTATATAGGACATTAAAGAGAAGGAGGCTTTCGAGTACAAGGTAAGGGGAAATCTCGAACCCAATTTTCGTCATTCGGGTTCTCCCTCTTTCACTCCATTTTTGATATGGTTACTCCTCAAAGATCATTTGTTCATCATTTCCTTTACTTTTATGGGATATAAATGTTTGTCACTGGTTTTTATGTCCATCAAAATGTTTTCCAAAAGTGCTCTTCTTTCAAGATCTCACATTTTACCTCTCATTCAAGGTTGATGGTTCTTGTGTCAAGTATGTTGTTCCCTCTTTATTTTGGGAACCCAAAGCTTATGAATGTGTTATTATGAGATGAAAACCATTCCTTTTCATGGGTTATTATGTACATGTTTTATATGTGTTCTATGTGGCAAGCATGATAATGATAATGTTATAATGTGACGGGTGCGCCCAGAATTATATATCGCAATATGAATGTTTAAATGTGACGAGTGTGCTCGGAATTATACAGCGCTCCCATGCATTGGTTAAAGAGATTAATCTCATGAGTAAATGTGAAATGATGTGTGAACATGATGCTAGCTTTGTTCACAAGTATGTGTGGTAGTTAACCACTAAGACATGATGTTTCATTTTTATGCTTTGCCACATTTCAAGTTTATTGTTTATGCTCCTCTCATGTTCAAGATCTTCTTCATGATTATGATCACACCATGCTATATTTTTCTTATATATCCTCTTACTCGGCTTTTAGCTCACCCCTTTTGATGTATATCTTCAGGTGGCTACATGTACTAAGGAGAGGACAAGTGCTACTAAGAAGCTAGAGAAGAAGAGATTAAATGAATTTTTATGCTTGATGTTGTACTTGTTATGTGTAGTCCTAGTTTTCCCAAGACACTAAACCTCTGGATCCTCCATGTGTAATACTATTATGTTGTTTATATTTGAAATGATGTAATAGTAATGTAAGAAAAGCTCGGGTCACTATAGTTGGTATCAAATGAAAGGTTTAGTTAATTTGGGAATTAGGATTAGTGTACCCTAAAGAAAACCTCTAGCATGAGACTAAGTACAAATATGCACACAAGGATATTTACCTAGGGATCCCATATGTCATGTTTTTGGTATAATTGTTTAAATGAATAAGTTATTCCTGACTTTTTTACTTATGTTTTGTTCTGACCTTTTCTATTTTAGAAAATGGTGGGAACCAGGAGGAATCAGGCCAACAACTCTTGTGAAGGCCAATGTTGTGATTGCCCGAACGACATCCCCAATGATTTTGGAGGTGGAGTTCAAAACATCATGGCGATGCTTACCCAATTATATCGGGTTATGAATAATAACCATAATAATGGGGAACTTCCTACTTCACCAAAGAGGGAGCAACTAGCTATCGAATGTTTTATGCGGCAACGAACACCGGCATTTTGTGGATCTTCCGATCCACTAGTTGCAGAACAGTGGGTCAACTCCACGGAGAAGATATTTTCTCTTCTTCACTGTTCCGAGACGGAGAAGGTGACTCTAGTTGTTTATCGTCTAGATGGAGAAGCTGATCAATGGTGGTCTTTGATTAAGAACACCAAGACAAGGGAGGATTTTGAAGAGATTGAATGGGAATACTTTAAGATAATTTTTCTTAATAAGTACTTCCCAAGAACTCTTCGCACGAAGATGGAGAGAGAATTCATAGAGCTCAAGAAAAAAGAAGGAGAATTTCTATAAAGCAAATTTCACGAGGCTTGCAAGGTATGCTTTGGGTTTTGTTATCAACAATGATAGAAAAATTGATAGATTCTTTAGTGGATTAAAACCACATCTTGGAAAGGCTCTTGAAATTCGAGACTTTGGGAGTTATGAAGATGTTGTTCGGTGTGCTCTCAATGTGGAGATGGAGTTTCGAGTGTGGTCCCATGTCTATGGTGATAAGAAAAGAAAGATGGAGTTTCAAGCTGGTGGATCTAGTGATAAATATGGGAAGAAAACACAACGACCCACATGACAAAAATGTGGGAAGTTGCACAATGGGAACTGCCTCAAAGGGATGGGTAAATGATTCAAGTGTGGGAAAGAAGGACACCTAGTTCACGAGTGTCGAAGAGACATGAAAAGGAAGGATAATGTAGCTGATGAAAGGAGAGAACCACTCGTGGTTCAATGTTACAACTGTAGGGAGCTAGGGTACTATTCAAACTAGTGCACTAAACCTCGAGCTCTCGAGGGTAATCAGCGCCAACAACCACCAAAGCCAAAGGAACAAGGGGAGGCTTATTCCATCACTACTGCGGAGGTGGAACATGATAATGATGTTGTACAAGGTACACTTCCTATTCACTCAAGAATGGAAAAATTCTTATTTGATTCTGGTTCTACGCATTCCTTTATATCTTGCATGTTTTCTAGAACTATAGAATCGAAGCCCCAAAACCTTGAAGTAGAGATATCTGTAAAAACACCAAGTGTTGCAATCATTGCAACCGAAGTGTTTGATTCTTCTCCTATTGACGTATGTGGGAAGATTCTTCGGGAAAATATCATAATACATCCCCTGGTGGAATTCGACGCTATAATGGGAATGGATTGGCTCTCATTATATAGAGCACATATCAACTTCCATGAAATGGAAATATATTTTCATTTTCCGAACCGTCCCATGCACCTCTACAAATGCAAGGAAGATCATAAATATCCTTTGAAAAATCCTTCAATGGCGTGTGTGATGATTCCCTATGAAGAAGCATACCTCGCCCAAATGTTTGAGTCAAAGGAATGTTCCATCCTTGAGGAAATTCCCATCGTAAGGGAATACAGTGATGTAGTTCCCGAAGAGTTACTCGGAATCCCCCCGGATCGTGAGGTATATCTCACAATTGAACTCATACCAAGAGCTACTCCTATCTCGAAGTGCCCCTATAGGATGGCTCCTATCGAACTGGAGGAGTTGAAGAAGCACCTGAAAGAGCATCTGGACAAAGGGTTCATACGCCCTAGTGCATCACCTTGGGGTGTGCCAGTGCTCTTTGTGAAGGAGGATGGTACCATGCAGCTGTGTATCGATTATTGGGAACTCAACAAGATCACCATAAAGAACAAGTATCCTCTCCCAAGGACGGATGACTATTCGACCAGTTAAGAGGAGCTCAATACTTCTCCAAGGTGGATCTTCATTCTAGATATCATCAAGTAATGGTGAAGAAGGAAGATATTCAGAAGACTACCTTTCGTACAAGGTATGGGCACTATGAGTTTTTGGTGATGCCCTTCGGACTTACTAATGACCTAGCAATCTTCATGGATTTGATGAATAGAGTCTTTAGACATTACCTCGACAAATTTGTGGTAGTGTTTATCGATGATATTCTCATCTACTCCAAGAGCAAGGAGGAACATGAAGAACATCTAAGACTTGTGTTGGTGGCATTGAGAAAGGAGAAGTTGTACACCAAGTTCAGCAAGTGTGACTTTTGGGTGAATCAAGTCACATTCTTGGGACATGTGATCACAAGCGAGGGAATTTCTGTGGACCCTTCAAAGACAAAGGCGATTGAGGAATGGCCAAGGCCCTCCAGTGTCAAAGAAATCCGTAGTTTTCTTGGATTAGCAGGGTACTACCGACGTTTTGTGAGAAACTTCTCACAATTGTCAAGCCCGCTTACTAAGTTAACAAGGAAAGGGGTAAAGTATGTATGGACGGAATAATGTGAGGGAAGCTTCAAGGATCTAAAGAGAGGGCTGATCACTGCACCTGTACTCACACTACCGAAAAGTGGAGAAATTTTTGTGATATACAGTGATGCTTCAAAGAAAGGCTTGGGTTGTGTACTCATGCAGAATGATAATGTCATAGCCTACGCCTCACGACAGTTGAAGATCTATGAGCAGAACTACCCGACGCATGATCTAGAGCTTGCAGCCGTGACTTTAGCCTTGAAAATCTGGCGGCACTACCTTTGTGGTGAGAAGTGTGACATATACACCGACCAAAAGAGCCTAAAGTATATATTCACACAAAAGGAGCTCAACATGCATCAAAGGAGATGGTTAGAGCTAATCAAGGACTACGATTTCTCTATTCACTATCATCCTGGAAAGGCGAACAAGGTAGATGATGCTCTAAGCAGGAAAGAACCTGCTACTCTATCCATGTTGAGGATTGAGAAAGACCCTATCTTCTGGGATATGCAAAGGATGGATTTGGGAATCGTAAGGGCAGGGGATACATCCTACCTTGCCCAAATGATTGCCCAACCATCCATCCAACAGAAGATTAAGGAAGAACAAAGGGATGATGTAGAGATACAAAAGAGGGTGAATGCAGTAAAGGAAGGGAAGCTGCAAGAGTTCCATATCAACGATGATGGTTTGATTCGGTTTGGAACATGGCATTGTGTGCCTTCATCACCCGAAATAAAGAAGGAGATATTGGATAATGCACATAGCTCAACATTCAAAATTCATCCTGGAAGTACCAAGATGTATCGTGATCTCCGAGAACACTTCTGGTGGGATAACATGAAGAAGGAGATTGCAGAATATATATCAAAGTGCTTGGTATGTCAGAAAGTTAAAGCTGAGCGGCAAAAGTCCAATGGTATGATGCAGCCATTGCCTATACCCATGTGGAAATGGGAAAATGTTACTATGGACTTTGTCATGGGTCTCCCGAAAACTTCAATAGGAAATAATACGATATGGGTTGTGGTTGACCGACTCACCAAGACTGCCCATTTTATCGCTATTTGGGAAGATCTCTCACTTGAACAGCTTGCAAGGATATATGTGAAGGAAGTAGTGAGATTGCACGGTGTTCCGCTCTCGATTGTCTCTGACTGTGATCCAGGGTTCACTTCTAAATTCTGGAGGAGCCTTCAACATGCTTTGAGTACTGAATTAAATTTCAGCCCGACCTATCACCCCCAAACCGATGGCCAGTCTGAAAGGACTATTCAGACGCTCGAAGATGTGCTATGATCATGCTCTCTAGAATTCAAAGGTGGATGAGATCAGCACCTTCCATTGGTTGAGTTCTCATACAACAATAGATTCCACTCGAGTATTCAGATGGCTCCGTATGAAGCTCTTTACAAGAAGCAATGTAGAACTCCAACCTGTTGGGATGAAGTTGGATAAAGAAAGCTACTTGGACCCGATCATGTGCAGGAGATGACCGAGAAAGTTCAAGTCATCCAGAAACACATCAAAACTTCTCAAAGTCAGCAAAAGAGCTATGTTGACAATCGTCGAAGGGACTTGGAGTTCGACGTTGGAGATAAAGTCTTCCTTCAAATATCTCCATGGAAGAGAGTCGTGCGATTCGGGAAGAAAGGGAAGCTAAGCCCAAGGTACATTGGCCCCTTTGAGATCCTTGATCATATATGAGCCGTGGCCTATCGTCTGACACTTCCAACGAATATGGCTCAAGTTCATGACGTGTTTCACGTATCACTATTGAGGAAGTACATTTCAGACCCCTCAGATGTACTAAACTCAAAGGTGGTACAGCTAGAAGATGATCTCTCCTATGAGGAGCAGCCAGTAAAAATTCTGGACCGAAGTTATAAGGTTCTACGCAACCAGACAACCCGCCTTTTCAAAGTGTTGTGGAGGAACCAAAAGTTTGAGGAAGCAACTTGGGAACTGGAAGAGGCAATGAAGGAGAAGTACACTCACCTGTTTGTGTAAAGTGAAATTTCCGGGGAGAAATTTCTTAAGGGGGGAAGAATGTAACGGCCGAAAGTTTTTCAATGGAAAAATCCCTTCTTATATCTATGTCATAAAAACACAAAATAATGAACTACTAAGTGATAAGTAACCTTTAAACATAATTTTTTCACCCCTATGTTTGGAATTTTAAAAATCCAACATTCACGGTTGTGTTCAAGATAGTTTTTGGAGTCTAATGAAACAAAAATAATTTTTTTGTGAATAGTAACCTACCCTTATTAATAGTTATACGACCCTTATGAATATTAAATAAGAGTAACATTACTTATAAATAATAAGATAAAATTTAGACATCTTAGAAAGTGACAATTTGACCTTAGTAAACATTTTTGGTATTTTATAAGTCATAAATAAATAATTATAATTAATTAATTAATTAATTTTAAAGAATATCTATTTTCCTGAAATATATTCATAAATTATTGAATCAATGTATAATAGTTTTTAGATAATTTTATAAGACCCTAATTAATTTTTGAAAGAATTGCAAAATCAGTTTTAATTTTAAAAACTATTTTTCTTAAGTAAATTATGATTTTAATTAAATATTAAATTAATAATATTTAGAAATTTATTTTTGAAAAATGGACTTCATTTTTCGATTCTACACATCAAAAAATGGTTGGGGTATAATTTTGGGATTTTTCTGAGATACTTGATTTTTTGATGAATAGTAGAATACATTAATTTATTATATAAATACATTTGAATTAAAACCCACTATTCCTGACATCACAAGTGATGTAAGCACCCAAATCCCGAATTCAGAAGTCTTATTTACTATTCTTAGTCATCCAAGACTCACTATTCCTTGTCTTAGGTGAAATTAATAAACTAATCAATTTTATATTAAGGAAACCCCTCTCCCCTCCACTATAAAAGCCACCCTTCACTCCCTCTTTTCCTCACACCTCTCAAGCTCCAAGATTTCTCGAAAATCTTCCCAAAAACCTTCTCTAGCCCCTCCCCCACTTCCAATAGCTTCTGGTCTCATCAAAAGACCAAGCTTAGGCCTTTAAGGAGGTTCTTAAGAGAAGGATTCTAAAGGTAATTTCTCTCCCTCTTCTCCTTTAATTTCCTTTCAAGTTCATGTTCCTTTCTTGATATCTCCCTACCTATCTTCATCCAAATTGTTTTGTAACTCCATTATTATACATATAATGTAATCTTATGATTCTAATGTTATATTATATCACCCCACACCCTTTCCCTCTTCCTTTTATTTTATTAAAGAGAACACTGTTCATGTGGTGATAATTTATCACCTTAAAAAACAACATGATCTCTTCTTCCATTTATACCTTCAATATGGTCATGAAACCATTTTTATAGTTCAACCAGAATGTTTTATATGTATTATGTTCTATTTTATGTTCTGAAAATAATCTATTCCCATACAACTAAGTGAAAAGTTAAAATGAGTTGGTTGTGATCCAAAAAACCGCTCAAATTAGCCCAAATAATCTTCATTTAATTCTTATCTAATGATTCGGCCACATGGATATAATATAACTCATTATAAAATCATTCAAGCTTCTGTAATATCATTAATTAATTGTAATATCAGTTCTGGATGTTTACCCATGATCTACCCAAACATCAAATTAAGAATACAAGTGGACCGCTCAAGAAAACCATGAAAACAAACATCCCCGATCAATGTTTTTAAACTCTATAAGTCATCCAAAGGAACATAATATGAAATAATGAAACCAGAATGAACCCTATTAATGTATAAAAGGTTCTCGAATTTATAATTAATGAATATAATGTCATTATACAGGACATTAAATAAAAGGAGTCATTCGAGTACAAGGTAAGGGGAAATCTCGAACCCAATTTTCTTCCTTCGGGTTCTCCCTCTTTCACTCCATTTTTGATATGGTTACTCCTCAAAGATCATTTTTTCATCATTTCCTTTACTTTTCTGGGATATACATGTTTGTCACTGGTTTTTATGTCCATCAAAATGTTTTCCAAAAGAGCTCTTCTTTCAAGATCTCACATTTTATCTTTAATTCAAGGTTGATGGTTCTTGTATCAATAATGTTGTTCCCTCTTTATTTTGGGAACCCAAAGCTTATGAATGTGTTATTATGAGATGAAACCCATTCCTTTTCACGGTTTATTTATTTACATGTTTGATATGTGTTCTATGTGTCAATCATGATAATGATAATGTTATAATGTGACGGGTGCACCTAGAATTATATAACGCAATATGAATGTTTAAATGTGACGGGTGCGCCCAGAATTATACAGCGCTCCAATGCATTGGGTAAAGTGATGAATCTCATGAGTAAATGTGAAATGATGTGTGAACATGACGCTAGCTTTGTTCACATGTATGTGTGGTATTTAACCACTAAGACATGATGTTTCATTTTTATGCTTTGCCACATTTCAAGTTTATTGTTTATGCTCCTCTCATGTTCAAGATATTCTTCGTGATTATGCTCACCCCATGCTATATTGTTCTGATCTATCCTCTAACTGGGCTTTTAGCTCACCCCTTTTGATGTATATCCTCAGGTGGCTACATGTACTAAGGATAGGACAAGTACTACTAATAAGCTATAGAAGAAGAAATTAAATGAATTTTTATTCTTGATGTTGTACTTGTTATGTGTAGTCCTAGTTTTCCCAAGACACTAAACCTCTGGATCCTCCATGTGTAATACTATTATGTTGTTTATCATTGAAATGATGTAATAGTAATGTAAGAAAAGGTCGGGTCACTATACACTGGTTCGTTGGCCGGCCGAGTGAAGGAACCGTGACACCTGAAGGTGCTGCACTCTAAGATCGTGGCCCGCCCTAGTGAGACGCTTGCTCTAGGAATGTTGGTCGGCTTAGATCGGCCAGTTGGGAGGGCAAGGCCTCTTGGAACTACAAGTTCGGGAAAGCGGGCCCCCACCCTAAGACCGCTCGGCCCCTTCAGGCCGAGCCGTAGCCAGTCAGGCTGGGTCGCGCCCCTTCGTGCCGGGTCACGTGATTCACCGAGCCAAGCCGAACCTCTACTGGGTCGGACCTGCCAAAACCTAGTTGACCCGACCCGCAAGCCCACTAGGCTTAACGGGTCGGACCCGTTTTCACTTAACAGTGAATATATCGAAGACATCACATCTCATTGACATTCCATCTACGGCACTGTGACCCTTGTGATGTGGTGTTCCTTTTAGATACTCTAGGTGGGATTTGGAAAACTATGAAAATGGCTGTGTTTGGAACGAGCGTATTTCAAATCAGGCCCCCAGAGAAAAAATGGTAATAACTCTCATAGTGGGCGTCCGTTTGACTTGCCGTCTGTCGCATTGGGTTCCTTTTCGATGAGACAGAACATCAGGATACATCATCTCTATACTTCGTGATAGTTGATGTATCGACCCCTTTGCTCGAGGAGTGGACTCTCCCAGAATCGAGCGTGTTGTGTGCAGGAACCCTAGAGCTAGCTGCGACTACAACCACTACCATACTGGAATCCTCTATGGGATCGGTGATGGTGACTACCATACTAGAATCCTCTATGGGTTCGATGTCAATGGTTACTGTTCTTGTATCCTACGTGGGTCTGACAATTTGACTTCTGTTCTAGTATCCTACGTGGGTCTGACAGAGTAGCTGGTCTAGTATCCTATATGGGTCCGACAGCTTAGCTCGTCTAGTATCCTACGTGGGTCTAACAGCTTGGATGAATCAGTGACCAAATCTGATCATCTTTATCACTTTATGAAATATGTATACATGTGTGAGCTGATTCTTGACTTTTAATAATTATCATCGATATGATTGATTATCTTTCCGGTGTGGACTGGGTTGTGCTTGGGCTCGAGAGTTGGAGCCGAACTATGATTGATAACATACGTATATGTTTTGGAATATACCTAAGTAGAGTTGGTTGATAATTCGTGATCGTATCTTTCTTCTGTGGTTTATCCTTTGTGGATTATAGGTGACCTTCAGGGGTATCAGGTCCCTACTGAGTATCGTTTACTAACCCCTGCATGGACTCTGCCTGCACTATGTTGTGTTGGATGCAGACGATGGACATCACTGATCGAGGTGGAGGCTTGTGGAGCTGGATGGTACCCAGAGGTGGACCACATGGTAGGACATACACAGAGCATATAACCAGACCCAAGGTGATGAGGAGGCTATTTGTACCCATACATCAAGTGGAATTCCCAGAGGACGAATTAGTGGTTGCTGTTTTACTTTACTGCAGTTGTAATATCATTTTAGTTGTACTGTACTTTATAGATGGGTTTGTATACTGGCCCATTTACTTTTCATCACATACTTTTTTACACATCTTTACTTAGTTCTTTATTATGATGCGTACTCTGTTTTGTTTGTTTACTTTATAAAAGAAATGCCTTCCCTTTTTATCAGGATTTACGCCTTTGGTGCTAGTCACCAGCCTCTGGCCTATAGAAGTCGGGCTTGGGGTAGTCACGGCACAGGCCCCAAGGACAGGTCCTAAATAATTGGTATCAGAGTAGTCGGTTCAATCACAGAACTCAAGACTCTAATCATTCCTTTCTGTGAAGCAATATTGTTAAGAGTATTGAGTGTGGATTTCAGTCTAGGGAGTCCAGTGTTGGTGCGGCGGCCAACATATCCATACACCAGGACCCTGACCCATGATTTCTGACTCAGTGCATAGAAACACTGATTGCATGTGTGTTTCAAATGTTTTATTTGTGATTACTTTATGTCAGCTCACCAGGTATACTGTTTTGACCATGGCGCACCTCTTTCTTTTCTGTATGGCCCCATGAAGGCAGCAAGCTAGGGTTCCGAGTCGCCTACGAGATGGAAGCCCACCAAGCAACGATGCCTCGGTTCAGGGACCCATCACAGCGGAGGCACCAGCAGTACCACAACCCACTGAGCTACCAATACTACCATCCATAACATCAGAGAGTGCACGCCACCTGAGTGCATTGCACGAGTTTCAGCAACAGAGGCCACCTAGGTTCTGCGGAGAGACGGACCCCTCAGGCAGCTGAGGATTGGTTGGAGGCTATCGTCAGAGTCTTCAAATTGGTAGGGATACTAGCCAACCTTATTTTGATCCTTTCTATGAGTCTCCTCCACACATCAACAGGTAGATGGTGGTGCTCGATGCTCTAGGTGCAAGATGAGGCATCTTTACTTTAGACAGACTTTAAGAGTCTATTCTGCTCAGTGTTTGTTCCTGCCACCCTTCATGCGGTGGGGATCCAGGAGTTACTTCATCCGTGTCAGGGAAGCATGATAGTATCTCCATACTCAACGAGGTCCACCAACCTCTCATGCTAATTAATAGAAATGGTACTAGAAACATTCTTCAGGCCCCAGACCATTGAGAAGGGACTGAGGCATGAGATCAGGGCTTTGATGATCTCCCTCAGCATTCTGACGCTGGCAGGGTTGTGGGAGCGAGCCCTTCCTATGGAGAGCATTCTTGGTGAGCCGACACTAGCAACGAGACCCACCATAGGGCACCACATAGTGGAGTCTTCTATAGCTGGTCGTAGATATATTATGTAGAGGTCCAAGAGGACCATGCCATCAAGATATCGACCTCAGGATACATGTTTGGTTGTGTGGGGGCACCTGAAACAGATCCATCTATACGAGGAGTAGGAAGTTCTATGCATATGGTGAGTAGGGTCACATGGCACGAGACTGCCCGACCCACCATGCAGATGAGTAGCAGACAGTGGAGGGACCTCCCAGGAAGAGGGAGAGGTTCGACCGTGGCAGTCTGCATGGATCAGGAACACGAGGCAGAGGAGCTGGATGATCAACGGCTGGGGGATGACGTTTTGAGGCTCTACCACCACTACCACTTGAAGGTCCACCCAGGCCACAGGGAGATAGCGGACAGAGGAAGGCTCAGATCCACGCAGGGGAGGGTTAAGACCATGGCGCACCTGAGATGATTGCAGGTACTATTTGTGTCTACTCCACCATTGTTATAGTACTTATAGACACAAGTGTGAGTCATTTTTTATTGCTGCTACCCTTCTTCGGAGATCAGAGATTCTGACAGATCTGTTGGCTCAATTCTTACAGTTAGAGACTCCTACGAGAGTAGACTCAATGATTACGCACAATTTCCAGCAGTGTGAGTTTACTCTAGGAGGCGAGCGCTTCGGCTGGGATCTTCTTGTAGCGGCATCGAGTCCTTTCAATGTCGTCTTTGGTATGGAATGCTTGTCTACAGTCCATGATCAGATCGACTAGTTTAGGTTTAATGTGTGGTGTGTCCACATAGATGGGAGCAGGTTCACCTTCACCGGTGAGAAGGGAGCCTTTGTAGTTTAGGATGGATTTTTCTAGAGGAGAGGGCAGCCGATCACAAATCAGTTGGCTAGTCTCATCCTTGGAGTAGTTGATGTGTAGAGTCCAAGTTTTCTTATTGTGGTGGATCAGTATGCAGACGTTTTCCCCGACGATGTTCCAGGACTACATCATTGCATAGAGGTAGACATCTATATTGACATGTACCCCGGGAAAACACCGAAATATACACCAGCATATCGGATGGCTCCCACTGAGCTTCGTGAGATATTGGTACAACTGGATGAATTGCAGGGAAAGGGATTCATCTGACCCAGTGTATCACCCTGGGCTTCTCCAATTTTGTTCACCAAGAAGGCGGATGGGAGCTTGTGATTGTGTGTCGACTACCATTTCCTGAATCGGGTAACCGTAAAGAACAAGTACCCACATCCGAGGATAGAGGACCTATTTGATCAGTTCAAGGGAGCACGATGGTTCTCGAAGGTAGATCTCATGTCAGGCTATCACCAGCTCAGTGTTTGAGATGAGGATGTGCATAAGGCGGCTTTCAGGTGTCGGTATGGCCACTACGAGTTCATGGTTATTCCCTTCAGCATAACCAACGCTCCAGCAGTGTTCATGAGTCTCATGAAAAAGATCTTCCAGCCTTACCTCGATTTATTTGTCGTAGTTTTCATCGACGACATACTATGTTTCTCGACCACTGAGGAGGAGCACGCCTACCACTTGTGGGTCATACTGGATACACTCAAAGAGCACCTGCTTTATGGTAAGCTCTCAAAGTGCCAATTCTGGATATGAGAGGTCCACTTCTTGGGACACATCATCTCAGAGGCTGGAGTTGTAGTGGATCCAGCGAAGATCGATGCAGTACTTTCTTGGGAGCCACCCAGGACCATGACAGAGGTGAGGAGTTTCCTAGGTCTCGCTAGATACTATCAGAGATTTGTGCCAGACTTCTCCAGAGTTGCAGCACCACTTTTAGCATTAACGGAGAATGGGAAAACATTTATATGGTTAAAGAGATTCCAGCAGAGCTTTCAGGAGTTGAGATAAAGATTGACCAGTGAGCCCATCTTGAGGATACCAGAGTAGGGTGTTGGGTACGTAGTTTACTACGATTCATCAGGGACAGGACTTGAGTGTGTCCCGATGCAGGAGCGAGCAATTATCACATATGGTTCATGGAAGTTAACGAATCATGAGAATAACTACACTACCAATGACCTAGAGTTAGCATTAGTGGTCGTCGCCATGTAGATTTGGCAGCACTGTCTGATTTATGAGCGCTTTATAGTCTACTCTGACCATAAGAGTCTATGTTACATCTTCTCACAGAAAGACCTGAACCTGAGACAACTGCGATGGCTCAAGTTCTTCTAGAACTATGTCTTTGAGATAGTCTATACTCATGGGAAGTGGAACGTTGTAGCTGATGATCTCAACAGAAGATCAGGCATTTAGCTTCTAGGAGAGGCGACAGAACAGCTAGCGACGTTGCAGATATCTGTTGTGGATAGAGATGGACCAGCCATTCTACAGTCACTCACAGTCACTCCTCCACTCCATCAGTGAGTCATAGAGGCACATAATGGGGATGTTGTCTGTGAGACATGACGTGCTCAAATATCCATAGGGCAGGTGACTGATGGATTTTTAGAAAGAGAGGAGTATGTCATCCTCTTCATAGGGTGTACTATGGTACCTCTTACACTATAGGAGGAAGTGTTGAGGGAGTTTCAAACTTCCCCACTAGCAGTACATCCAAAAGTGTCGAATATGTACCAGGACCTCAGACAACCCCACTAGTGGCCCGATATGAAGAAGGATATAAAAGATTTCTTTTCATGATGCCTCACTTTTCAGCAAGTGAAGGCAGATCACCAGGTACCAGCAGGATTGGTAGAGACCTTAGATGTCCCAAAGTAGATGTACAGCGGGATATCCATGGATTTTTTATGGGGTTTCCACGTATATCTAGAGGACATGACTCTATGTAGGTGATCATACATCAACTCACCAAGTAGGCCCATTACCTACCGATCAGAGAGCAGGGCTCAGTAGAGAGCTTGGGACGCCTATACATTTTGGATATCGTAAGGATTCATGGTGTGTCATTGACTATCATTTCCAATTGGGATGATTGATTCCCTTCCCGACTTTGGAAGGGGTTACAAGAGGCCTTTGAGACACATCTTCGCTTGAGCACCGCCTTCCATCCATAGATGGACAGTCAGAATGAGAGGACCATTTAGACTCTTGAGGACATGCTCCATGCATGTGTCCTTGACTTCGGTCACAGCTAGGTGGATCACCTACCCATGGTGGATTTTGCGTACAACAACAGATACCACTCTACCATCCGGATGGCACCAAATGAGGAACTTTACGACCGACATTGCAGATCACTTCTGTGTTGGACTGTCCTATGGGAGTTAGCACTTGTAGAACCAGAGATGGTTCAGGCTCTGATGGAGAAGGTGCAGATCATACAAGAGTGGATGAAGACTGCACAGAGAAGACAGAAGTTCAATGATGATAGGAGACAGAGACCATTGGAGTTTGAGGACGGTGACCACGTTTTCCTATGGGTCTCACCGCGACGAGGTCTACAGAGATTTGTTCAGGGCGGAATGTTATCTATGCGCTTCATTGGACCTTTCCATGTCCTCAAAAGAGTAGGCGAGGTGGCTTAATGCCTGGACCTTCCACCTCAGTTACACCAGGTGCATGACGTCTTCCACATATCTCAGCTGAAGAGATATGTGCACGACCTGACCCATATCATCGATCACAGGCTGTTGGATATTGATGACAGGGCAACATTCACAGAGGTCCCATTAGAGATCGAGGATCGACAGGAGTGAGTCCTACGTGGACGGTCTATTCCTCTAGTGCGCACTAGTTAGCAGTACGTGAATCTCAAGGAGAACACTTGGGAGTGGGAGGCTCAGATGCGAGCTTAGTACCCTCATTTGTTTTCCTAGAGTTTGTTGTAGCTTTACAGGGACATAAATTCCTGAGGTGGGAGTAATGTAAAGACCCTGCAATTTCAATGAATTTTTTTAAATACATTAGAATTTTACGAGTCTGTGGTTTCTATCGTCACTTGATTCCGAGGTCGGGAGTGCTCGAAATAAATTTTGGATGTTTTTTCAGGTACGTTCTGTAAACGTACGTGTGAGTTTTTCTATCTTTTGAACTAGTGCTCGGTATTGAATTATGAGGACACCGATTAACTTGCTGCACCGATATTCACTTAAGGGGACCTTTACCGCAGCTCCGCTTCATGCGGGATGAGAGTTAATATTTGGGGATTTAAAATAAAATAAATAAAATTTTTGGAACACAATTTTATTTTATGGATGTTAGATATTTCCTCCCAAGGGGAGTTAGAGGTGGGACCCACACCCACATAACCTCCCATGAGAGGATATTTGTGAGGTAGGGTGCACACGAGCCTATCCTTTTCATCAACCCTTAACCCCCCCTTTTTAAATCCCTTGTATTTATTGTGAAAACTCTCTTTTTTTAAAGTGGACTTTCTCCACCTCCCAAACATAATGAAGCCAACTAATGTAATTAATAACCTTAATAATTAATTTGGCACATCTATTTTGAATTATTTTTAATTTCTTGGAGATTCATTAAAATTAGGAGAAGTCTATCATAATACTTTCTTGTCTAATATTTTGGGAGAGCTCTTGGGAATTGGAAGGAGTTTCTCTCTTCAACAAAGAACACCAACCTTCCAACGAAGAACCACCAAAGAACGATGATCACTTCATTCAATCTTAGGCCAAGACAAAGGATGAGGAGCCACCTACAAGTAATGCTAATGATAGTCCATCCTCATCTCCTTCTTCCTAGACATCAACGAGTTGACGCCGTCATCCACGATGCCCGACTACTACGAATCTTATTTCATGGTAGGGGGATTATGTTCAATTTCAATGGATTAAAATTGTTCATCATTCAACGTTGAATCTGTGGTTTGTCTTTGGCAATATGATTCTGCCTAACGTGGAGGGCACGGACTGAACAAACATGGCCCGATGACCCTCCGCTGATCCTTGTTCTTTTATGATGTCGACGGTGATGGAAAGGATGGTGAAGACTGGAGAAAACGGTAGTTGTATGCTTTTCGCATGGAGAGGAATCACTGCCCACAACTATGGGACACTGAGCCAAAGAAGAATTTGATGGCTAAAGCCGTCCTTGCAAAAGGAAGACTGCAACAACACAAGGGGTGCCAATCTGTGGAGCACCATGGCCAGCGCTCCGCGGGCCGCTTCGGTGGCTGACCGGCTGGCTTGTCGGCCGTCCGGGTGAAGGAATCGCGGCACTCTAAGGTGCAACACAGTAAGAATACGGCATGCCTGAGTGGGCCGCTTACGCCGGGATGGCCAGCAGGCTTTGACTGGTTGGATGGGAGGGCAGCACCACTTGGCGCCACCGGTTTGGGAAAGGAGCCACCCTTCGGACCGCTCGGCCCATCTGGGCCGAGCCGCACCCTGGTGGAACGGGCCACGCTGTGCCAAGTTGGAAAGTTGCACACCCCACTGGGCTAGGCCAGGTTGCATGATTCACCCGGTTGACTCGCCCCGCCAGCCCACTGGGCTTAACGGGACGTGCTCGTTGTCACTTAAAGGTGAATATCTCGAAGATAGCGCATCCGATCGATGTGCCGTCTATGGCACTGGGACCCCTGTGACATGACAGTCCTTTTGCGATACTCTAGGTGAGTTTTGGAAAACTTTGGAAAATGACCAGGTTTTAAATGAGCATATTTCCAACCGGGCCCCTGAAGCAAAAATGCTAATAACTCTCAGTCTGGGGGTCCATTTGAAATGATGTCTGTCGCGTTGGGATGCTTTTGATGGGATGGAACTTTTGGATACATCAACTCTGGACTTTGTGACAGTTGATGTGTCGACCCCTTTACTCGAGGAGAGAGACCTTTATGAATCGAACATGTTGTGTGTGGGGACCCTAGAGCTGGCTGCGACTACAACAACTAACGTACTGGAATCCTCCGTGGGTTCGGAGACGATGAATACTGTACTAGATTCCTCCGTGGGTTCGACGACGGTGGTTTCTGTTCCTGTATCCTACGTGGGTATGACAGTTTGAATTCTACTCTAGTATCCTGCGTGGATCCGACACAGAAGATGGTCTAGTATCCTACGTGGGTCCGGCAACTTAGCTCATCTAGTATCCTACGTGGATCTGACATCTTGGATGAATCAGTGACAACATCAGATCATCATTATCACTTTACGAAAAGATGTATACCTGTGTGAGTTGAGTCTTGACTTTCAATCATTATCATCGATGTGATTGACTTTCATTTCTGTGTGGACTGGGTTGTGCTTGGTCTCGAGAGCTGGAGCCTAACTGTGATTGATAACTTAGCTATATGTATGGAAATATACCTAAGTAGAGTTGGTTGATACTTTGTGACGATATCTTTCTTCTGTGGTTTATCCTTTATAGATTTTGGGAGACCTTCAAGGGTCCCAGGGTCCCTATTGAGTATCGTATACTCACCCATGCATGGGCTATGCCCACACTATGTTGTGTTGGATGCAGACGACATACAACACTGATCGAGGTGGAGGCTTGTGGAGCTGGACGGTACCCAGAGGTTGACCACTTGGTGAGACGTACACGGACCGGACGGCCGGACCCGAGGTGCTAAAGAGGTCCTATGTACCCACCCTTCAGGTGGGATTCCCAGAGGACGACTTAGTGGTTATTGTTTTACATTACTGCAGTTGTACTAGCTTTTCAGCTGTACGGTACATTACAGTTGTGTTTGTATACTGGCCCATTTACTTCTCAGCACATACTTTTGTACACATCTTTACTTAGTGCTTTCTTCTGTTGTGTACTATTTTGATTTTGTTTACATTATAAAGGAAATTCCTTCCCTTTCTATCAGAATTTACGCCTTTGGTGATAGTCGCCAGCCCCTAGCCTATGGAAGGCGGGCTTGGTGTAGTCACGGCATGGGCCCCGAGGATGGGTCGTGACAAAACAACTTTCCCTATTTCTCTTATTACTGCATCTTTAGTTATTCCAACTGAATAGAGGTTTTTTTTGTAAAACAGATTTTATATGTCCAAATATCTTGGTATAATTTTAATTGAGAACTCCATATCTCTATTAGGATGATTATAGATAAATTATTAAGGATAAACATCAATTTAGTCCCTCGAAATGGTAACGTATTGAAGCCTGATCCTATCATTTGATTAATTTTTTTTTATATTGATACACATTCCAATTTTCAAATAATATTAATAAATGATTTGATTATCCATAATATGATTTATCATCCACCTAATACTTTTATAGAATTGGAGGATTCAATAGGATCTAAAGATTGATCTCCATCTCCCAATAGTTGATGTTTTATTTATATAAATATATCTGATCATGGCCAAATATAGTATAAAACTCCACCAAATTAAGAAATAAATTTTTTTTTTCAGTTTTACTCCAAAAAAATTAATAAAGGATGATTTATATAATTTATATTCAATAGGATCCCCATTCTAGGTTCTCACGGATAAATCAAAATCTATATTTTATTGTAGTGTTTGAATAGATTTATGAAACCTACATTAGGAGAAAGTATGTTTAGAACTTAAAAAATTAATGATTTCAAATCTAAAATGAATATCTAGTGTACCTATCACAAAATCATTTTGATGATCTACATCACTTGTAGTGATAACTTATGTCCCTCCTTACTTCTTTGTAGGATGTTGTCATGGATTTTCTCCGACAACCCATGGCATATAGAATTGGATTGCATAATTTCCATGTTCTTTATATTTGTAACATTTCACTATATGATGAGTGTTAAATTCATCCTCCCTTACTTATTCAGCATTTTTTGGATAATTTATAACCCTTCAGTAATTATTACCTAGATTCCCCACATTTACACATTTGAAGTATCTTTTAGTTCCATTTAGTCAATTTTAGATATGCTTCTTCCAACACATTTGACATGTGGGATGGTATATAGTGTTTACCAAATGGGATTTATCCATTGAACCACCAATATTAAAATGTATTTCCTCTATTTTAGGTGAGATGAATAGACTAATGAGAGTATCCAATCTCTATCTCAAGTTTATGTTAACAACGGACAATTAAGCATCATTTTAAATGTCTCTATCCTCCATGGATTTGAATATATTCCTATTTAAATAACTAAACAAAAAATCCACCTTAAATTCTAGTGGCCATGACAAATTCCTAGATCTTTCATTCTACCCTTGTAAATTTTTCTCCTACACTCTAATTGAATAATATTCCTTTTTATTCATTCTGTGGAAATCTATGTTCATATAAGTGAGGATAGTTAGGGGAAAACTATTATTTTATAAATATAATCTTCCCATTCCATTTAATCACATTAAACCTTTGAATTAATGGTTTTGATCCGTTTCTCCCACTGATTAGCTTTTCCATCAAAACTATAGACCATAAACAAAGGTTTATCTTCTTCAGAAAATTAAACGATAGAGAATATGATGTGAAGGGATTTATTCCATTAATACTGAATGATCATATCAGAAGATTAAATACAGGTTATATTCCTTTTTCCCTTAAAGTATTAGACAAAAATATGATCTTCTATAAGATATAGAGAGTGTTCTACATGATTGATGTTATTATTCATAACTTGAGGTAGTTGTACAAAATAATATTGCTTTTATATGTTATTTATCTCATCAGTTTTGGTTTATCATTAGGTAAATAATCACATTTATTACCACGTTGGTTGGCTTCATGACTTCTCTAATTTCTTGAAATCAACTAAAAAAAGAAAAAACAAATTACAGGGGTTCTTGAAAACATAAATAATGAGAAAATAAAAATGAAGCTATGAACATAAAAGGACAAACTTATAAAAAATAAGTTTATCTAATCTTAAGATATGTTATGAATCATTCTAGGTTATCCATTGTAGTCTATTTATCTCTAGGGGTCGTGAAGATGTTTTCTATTAAAAATCCAATAAAATACTATATGATGCTCTAATAGCAGCTATAGTGACCCAGTACATTTACTCATATTATTACATGGTTTTAAAAATATTTTTCCACCAAATATGAACTATTGATTTATGTTTGAACTGTCTTAAGATGAATAGGTAAAAAATTAGAAATAATGAAACTAAAATAAAAAATCTATTTATTAATATCCATAATAAACACATAACATCCCCTGAGATCATAAATATGTAAAGGATATCCAATAGAATACATATAAAAATATTTTTAGAGGAAAAAAATATTAAGGGGATACGAATAGAAAAGTAGAATAACTCAAGAGTAAGATGGAATAAGATGATAACATAAAATATATTGCTCAAAAATAAATAAATATATGAATAAAATATACAATATGGAATCATATGGTCATGGAAATATAAGAATGTGGAAACAAAACATAACATGACATAAACTTGAGTCAACCCTATCTACAATTAATATATCACATGGTAGACATAGTATCTTAAGGGATTAGGTTAACTTCCTTTTTAAATACTTATCTAATCATGAGACTAATGTTTTATCAATGTATTTTAGTTCTATCCATGTTTACCAATTGTACCTAGTTCATTCATATGTGGTCCACATAATGAATCAAATATATGTGATCAAGATAAGGGGTTCCCAAAAAAGGAATGAGCTTCATAATCATGTCATAAGCCCTAAGCAAAGAGAATTTCATAGTGGTATCCATGAATGAAGTGATTCAATAATTCATAGAGATAAACTAATTAAACATTAAATAGGTCATGAATAATGATGTCTAACTATGTTGAAAAATTAAAAAAGAATTGCTATTTTATTTTTGAAATGTCCTACTTAAGTCCAGTTATTGGGGAAATGAATACAGGTTCTTGAAAGAGTTTAACATAATAATTATTTCAATACTGCTAAAAATTTACTAAAATGTATTTTAATTATAAAATATTTTATTTTAAAAAATATTTCTGTATTAATACATTATATGGAGTATACATGAAAATGGACAAGAAACTGGGTAGTTCCCAATAACCAGGATTTCTAATCCAGAGGAATTTTGAAGGGAGCATTTGAAAACATTTATTTCCCTATTTAAAAGGATTAATTATGAATTTTACATATGTTTGGAACATATAAAAATAATCTAAATAAACCATGTTATAATAATGAAGATGTAAATATAAGTAAGTAAAGCGAATATGTAACCCAAATATAATATAATGATTTAGAGAGATACCTTTTCATATGTCTGAACGTGTTCTGAACATGCATATAATGTCATGCATAATAAAATTAGATTAATAAATTACATAATTCATAATTTCTTGCACACTTATTTTTTTCATTAAATAAATATTATTTTCATTTATTCCCATCTTGATGAGTTATAAAGTTCTATTTGGTTATTATTGCTGAGTTCATTTTTTAGTTTCATGGTTGGATCACTAGTGTATAATAATGCTAATTCATGTCAAATGGAAATAAAAATCAATAAGTTAACTTATTAATGAAGACATATAATATTAAATTTTCATATATTAATTTTTTTTCTAACATGAGTAGTATTCATTTGTTAATGATAGATAGTTATTTTAATTTGGGGGGTTTCCTGACAATGTCAAATTAAATTCATTTAATTCAATAGTATGGGAAAATATTAATTAAAGAATATGAGACATTATATAATGTACATATTTAGATAATTTTCTTAAATTATATGTGAATTTATACCATCCATGAAGGTGGTAATTGGAAGTGAAAACTCATCATCCACGAAGGCTGTGAACAAAAATATCACAAATGAAGTTATCATTTTTAGTAAAAATGGGGAAAATATGATATTTTATTATTTTTTTCCAATAACATAATATAATTGTAGTATATATTGGATACAAGAGTTATCATGGATGATTGTATATGGGTTTGAATTTATCATAGAGGAATGAAAGAAGTTAAAATATGAAGATATAGAATTTTACCTTTTGAATGTTATCTCATTAGGGGACTCATTTAGGAAATTAATATTGTAATTATGGTAAGATAAGATATGGTTTCATGTAGGGTAGATACTTGGGATGATAATTTGATATAAAGTCATAATATTCCATGTTTTATATGGTGTGAGGAGAATTAGTGGTATTTATAAGGGGTGGCAAGGGCATTTTATGATTTAATATATTCACTAATTTTTTCTTTTTTATGAATACTTTAATTGTTAGGGATACATGAAATTAAATAAAATAATTAGTTCATTTTAATACAATATAATGTTTTATTGCATCTCTATTGAATAAAATTTTTTATAATTGGCTTATAATTTTAAATATTATAAATTGTCGTATATCACTATTCACAAAAAAATAATCTTTTTTTTAAATATACCAAAAATTCACCCTAACAATTTTTTATGTGATTTTTTAAAAATTGTATCAATTTTATGAAAATAATTTTCATAATATGATTTATTATATTTTTAAATAAAATCATCTTTTTTTTGGAAAATATCATTTTTTATGTTGCAATATATTTTATAGTCCATTAAGAAATTATTTATGGTTTCATAAAAATATTTTTTCAATTAAATAAAACAAAATAATAATTTATAAATATATTATATGAAAATAATGTTTATTTTCAATCGTTGAACCTATTATTTTTTTTAAATCATTTATTTCTTATAAAAATAAAATCAATTAATTTTTAATTTTTAAAATATTTATATACATGTTCCATGATATAAATTTTTCAATTTTTCAATTTATATGGAAACTAAATATTATCTTTCATTTCCATAGGTTAGGTTACTATTATAACGACCATATTACTCTTCTTGATGGTTAAACTAATATTCCCCCAATCTATTAACCATTCCATCATTTCGAATACTATTCCAATTTTCAGATTTATAACATTCATATGGATTTCCTAATTTTATAAATACCTCAATTTCCATTCATTATTCAATCAATTATAATTTCTCACAAGTCTATATATAAATTAATCGTTAAATGAATATTTTATTATTAAAATTATATTTTATTTCTACGTCATTGTTCATAAATGTAGTAATTCTTGTTGATTGAAAAAATCTAAATAGTCAAATTATTATTATCTTATTTTAAATTTATTACAACAGTATAATATATTAAATTCTTATAGGATTATTTTCAAAATAATTTTTCACTATTAATTTATAAAAATACTGTTTTTTTCATTATCTATATAATTTTTTTCTTTATACTACATGTCATAATTATATGTTCAATTCTCTTAACTAAATGTTTTATTATTAAATACCGTATGTGTTGTTGTATGGTATTATACTTTTCTATAATTTAATTAAAAATTTCTAGCCCCTAAAACAATCATTTTCCAACTTCATCATGACATACATGTGTTCTGTATATTTTCCCATAAGGGGATTCATATGGTGCCATTTTGATTTATGAGTGGAAACTATTATAGTTTGTGAATTACACAAGAGGAAGTTGTTGGCCCCATCCTCCATTGCACTCCATCATAAAAATATCAATATATCATCTATCGTCTGATTTTTCTAGTAAGAATGGCCATCATTTTTGGGGTGATAAGCCATACTGAAGTCCAGTATAATGTTTAGTGCATGTTGGAGACTTTTCCAAAAAATGGTGATAAATATCATATGTTGATTAGATACAATCAATAATGAAATTACACGTAGCCTAAAAAATTCTCTGATGTATATCTATGAATGTTTATCAAGTTCAAAGACCTATTTGATTACAATAATGTGAAAATTCTTTGTATGATTATCCACAACCTCCATTATTTCATTATTATTTTTAGATTTATTTGGAATTATAGTGAGATTATCCCCGGTGATTTTTTCACATTTCCATGTAGGTATGGGTAATGGTTTCATAACACCATAATACATTTTCCTTTCATCAATCACTTATGGATGTATAAATAAGTTTATTCGAATTCAGTGGTGTATTTCTTCACATCGCTACCCCAATACTTCACATGGAGGTCTCAATAAAATTTATGCTCCCTGGGTGGATGGAGAAGGTTAAGAAAAGTGAGATTCAAAATCCACCTCTTTAAATATGTATAATTTGCCAAACAATGTGATGAATAAACTCTTACAACCCTTTCTTTATTGATTTTGAAATCTATGTATTTCCAATTTTTTGATAGCTTCAACCATCTTCTGATTCTCTACATCATTTATTTTAGAACAAATTATCTTCTATAAAAAGGATGGTTGAGAAATAATTTGGGAAATGAATTATTGTTTTCATTAAAATATGATTCCAATTTCCATCCTTTGAAATTATGAGAATATAGGATCCTTATCAATTTGTATCATTTATAATATTATAGGATCCATTATACATGGATCATCTGAGACATTATGTTATTTAACAAGATGATTGTGGATTAAAAATTCATATCACTTGATGATCTATATTCATATTTACTATAACATATTAGTATAATTTTATATGAATATATATTTGAGGCTATTGTTATTATTATACATCTCACACTTCTCCCCATCGAGATAATGCCTCTTTATTTTCAATGCGAATATAACAGAAAAAAATCTAAATCTCATATGGGGTAGTTTTTCACTATAAAATATTTTAAACCTTGAGGCATAAGAAACCAAATTATCATTTTTATTCATCAAACAACATATTCCCTTTTTTGATGCATTGTCGTATAACAAAAATAGTTCCCCACTTCTCAGTAGTGTAAATATCTGTTCATTGACTAACATCTTTTTCATTTATTTGATGTAGTTTTCACATTATATGTTCCAGAAAAACATTACTTACTACCTTGTTTTCTAGGTTAATGGGATTTAAAATCATGAAACTTTCCTCATGAATCATCATTAAAAACAAGCTAAATCATTGAAACTAAAACTCCCTATTCAAGATTCTAGTCTGGGAATCTCATCGATTATCTTCTTCATATAATGATCCACAAATATCAAAGTAAAAGTAATCAAATTCCTTATGAATGATACATCCTTTATCCTTAACTCAAATTTACTACATATTTCATATATATTCCCCCTTTTTATGTTCATTATTATAGTATTCAAATTTTACTAAAGCTCCTCCATTAGCTTTTAGTATATGAGAATATCATCTATTAAGACTGATATAGTATTGTCATGGTAATATCTAAATATTTTTCTCAATAATTCCATGAAAATTTCTAGATCATTAGAGAGTTCAAAGGGAATAATAAAGAATTAATAGTTTCTATAACTAATTCAGGAATAATTATTTGTAATATCATCCTTCTTCAACATTAATTGCTGATATCTCTATCGAATGTCCACCAGAGAGAAATCCATGGCCCATGTAGATGATCGAAAAAGTCAGCAATCCATCTCAAGGGATACATATTTCTTATGGTTAATTTTTTTATATCATGATAATAAATGAGTAAAAACAATGATCCGTACTTATTTTAGATGAAGTGGAATGAAGAACCCCAGGGTGAAGCACTCGAGATTATAGAATCCATATACCGATTAAATTTTAACTACTACATGAGTTTATAAAATTAAATAATGTGCATCCTATAATCTGCCTCTCATATAGTAAGATATCTAGTAGTATGATTAATTGATAAATAATTCACTTAGTTATAAGGAATATTGGGAAATTCTTAATTGAAAATATCAGTGTAATATTTCATGATGGTTATGTCTTCACGAATCATACAATACGTTTTTTCTCTATCATTTGAGCTAAATATTATTTCACATAAGGTAATAGTATTCAAGACTGAAAATAAGATTCCAAATTATATAAATAATTTCCAAAAAAAATTTCTAAAAAGTGGATTACATATAATTTGTTGTGTGACCTACCTCTCGTGATAGTTGATATTGGATTTATATAATGAAATCTAGTTTATGTTTAATATAACATCAAACACCATAAAAATAAGTAATATGAGTTATTATTGTATGTTTAAACCAAAAAAATTTCATTGGGGTGATTTATATATTTAATATTTAATAATTTACCCTTTCATAGTTCTCCGGGATACATCAACCTCTATAATTAGAGATGTGTTTAATTAGATCTAAAAAACATGCTGGAATTGAATGAATGTGTTGAACCATAATCATAATGTATATTTTATATTCTTGAATGAATAACCAGCATAAGTGTATCCACATGAGTGACAATATCCACCTCAGTAGTAGCGATAATATATGGAAATCTTTAATAAATTAGAGGTCATTTTTTTGACATTCTATGAAAACCATTGGATTATTTTATTAGATCACATAATATCCTTTAGTCCTTCCATTTTAAAAAATTTGCTATTAGATAAGTGTTGATCTAAACCATCCTTTGGCATTCTGAATTAGTGGCCTTCATCTTATCCCTTTTGTAACATACCAGTTCTGGAAGCCACCCAGAGGCGCCCCGTACCCAGTTGATCAAATTTCCGCAAGAGAATTTCCCCAAATGATAGAGGTTGCTGACTAGCAGCGAGGGCCTTGGGTGTGATAGTGGGGAATATATTCCCTCATTGACAAAGTACACAGTGAAAGTAAAAAACACACAATAGCAGAAGCAGTAAATATCCATCAACAGTAAATTGTGGAAGACTGATAAAAAATAACTGCAACATAAATATATATAAATGAGGCATTATTCATATATGTCTAGGAAAATATCCAAACAAGTCACAATGTTGAATACAGTACTAAAACAAAGTTCAAAAAAATAGATGAGGAACTCCTCCGCATCGCAATCCTCATCTTGGTGCCATGCTCTCCATCTCAAAAGTAATAAAATACTTTAAGTCGATGGGAACGTACCCTTGTCTATACCCAAACTAATATAATCTGTTTGGGCCCAAAAGCATTCCCTAAAAAGTTTGTGAGAATAAATCCTATTAGGCAACCACCACAAGATCTATACCTAACAGTTAGTGAATATATGGAATGTAAAATTATAGAAAGCAGTAAAAAAGGAAGCACTAAGTGGTAAACATTCTCAGTTTAAGCATTCAATACACCACACTGCATGCAACAAAAAAATAGATAACAAAACAGGTAACCCATTGGGAAGTACCCATAGTCTATCCCCGTTGGTCCTACCCATCATGTACAAGCAAACCTCTCGACAGTATACACAATCTCACCCCTCTGTTTCAGCTAAAGTGTAGACTCTCTGAGGAATCACTCACTATCAATTCCACCTATAGTCTCGTATCATACTAATGGTTCTCTAGGGAAGCACTCAATGTCAATTACCCATGTGGCCCTCGTTGAGGAACAGCAGACACTCTGGGAAAGCACTCAATGTCGATTTCACCTTGTAGTCTCGCATCGTATAATTATAAAGACACTTTGGAGAATCCCTTAATGTCAATTATCCCTATGGTCTATACCCCAGGTTCTCACAGCCATATGTAAGTCAGGAAAGTATAGAGTCTGTAACACCCAAAGTAAACCTCAGGAACTACTTGGCTATCATTCTATGTCATATCATCACTTTAGAACCACATTCATACCATCCTACAAAACTATGCATGGAAAGTAAATAGAAACCAAACATGACAACTAAACCCAATGGTCCAGATAGGAAAAACATGTGTGGAAAACATTTCAAAAGAAAAACAATTAACCCTATTAACATATAGTATCCTCTACTCTAGCATATAAGAAAATCCAGAAAACAATATAGCTAAAATGGTAAACACACAATACCCTGATCAAGGCTATTGGCCAAATTTTCACAAAATATTAAATTAATTTCAACAGAAATGCACAAACCACCTACCATGAGGTTAGGAGATCAATATACATGAACCACGAGGATTGAATCGTATTATAACACCACAAATCTATGAAAATACACAAAACTCTCAACCTATGATAACTCTTGAAAGAAGAGAAATTGTACAATGAAGCTCTAGTAGAAGAGAGAACTCACCAATGTGATTCCAATGCAACCGACAGAGTTTGATTCAGAGGATAGATGGATGATCAGGGGTTCTTCGAAGATCCGCGGTCGTACTAGTTCTCTTGGATGAATGGAAACTAAAAGAAGATGGGTTTGTCCACTAGACATGACCCCAATGTGTTTAATGAAAAAAGTACACTGCATGTAATTTTGAAGTAAATTGTATGTACATTCCTTTTTCTTACTCTGCATTAGGCGGCCTCCATGTCACCCCTAAATGGCCATGTGTGTGGCCATGACATGACAAGCACACGGCCACTAGTGGCATCACATTACATTGCATGTAATCATAATGTACACAACATGTACTTTTAAAATTTCAAGATTTTCCTCATTTTTTCAAAAAATACAAGAAAAGGAAAGATGTACCTGAAAAAAAGATCCAGGTTCATACAAACATAACCCCTTAAAGAAATTCATCCCCAAATTTCCCAAGCACAGCATAGAAGAAGAAACCCTAAACAGCTCTAGCCACTTGATCGTACATCGACCTCCCACTCCCAAGTCTCATCTTGCACCCACCCGTGCTGACATATTACTCGTACCAAAGGAACATATATGCCACAAAGTTCCTTTGTACTCTGATCAATAATCCAGATAGAATGCTCTTCAAACGACTGATCCACATCTAGCTCAATCTCCTTAGGTTGAAAGACAAGAGACAAGCCTGAATAGTAACGTCTGAGCTCAGAGATGTGAAAAACATAGTGCATAGCTCGGTACCTCTAAGGTAACTGCAACCGATAGGATACCGGCCCAAATCTCTCGAGCACCTCAAATGGCCTGATGTACCTCGGTGATAGCTTACACTATCTTCTAATCCTTTTGTGTCCCAGCCTCAGTGTGACACATAGAAAAACATGATCCCCAACCTCGATCTCCATAGGTCGTCTCCACTGATCAGAAAAAGACTTTTATTGAGACTTTGCAGTAGCCATACTCTTCTGAATCAACTCTATCTGCTCTATGGTCTCCTAAACAAGACATGGTACTATCAAAGCTACCTTTCTTGAATCCATCCATCATAATTCTGGTCAGTATGGCCTACCGTACAAAGCCTCATAATGTTCCATCTGAATAGTTTCTTGGAAAATATTGTTGTAGGAAAACTCCACAAGAGGTTTATGCTTATCCCAAGAACATCCATTATCATGAATGCATGCTCAGAGCATATCCTCAAGCACATGAATTATACTATCGGACTGGCCATTTGTCTGGGGGTGGTAAGTTGTACAAAAAAGTATATGTGTACCTAAATCCTTTAGAATCCATTAGCAGACCTGAGAAGTATAACATGCATCTCTTTCTAAAACAATAGAGTTTGGAATTCCGTGCAGATGTACAATCTCTCGGATGTACAACCACCCCATATCATCAACACCTAAGGACTCCTTTATCAGAAAGAAGTGTGAAACCTTCATGAGTTTTTCAATGATAACCCAAACTACGTCATTCCCTCGAGGCGACCTTGGTAAAGAAGTCATGATGTCCATCGTGACATAATTCCACTTACACTCAGGAATGTGTAACTGCTATAAAAGCCCTACTGATTGGCGGTGCTCTGCCTTCACCTGCTGAAAAGTGGAACACCTCATGACGAAACTAGAAACGTCCCTCTTCATACCTGGGCACCAATACTGATGTTGTAGATCAGGAAAAATCTTGGAGATGCCAGGACAAACTACCCAAATTGAGGAATGAAAGTACCACATCAGCTCCTCGCATAAATCTGTTGGCACCCATATGCGTCCCTGGAAACACAAGATTTCATCCTCGCCTATGGTCCTCCCAGGAATAGGTTCCTCTCCTGAAACGATTTCCCATAGGACCAGGCCTTCATAATTTGATAGATGCCTCATTTGTACACAATCAAGAAGGGTAGAGGTAACAGCTACAAAAGATAGAAATGTCTGCCTCTGTCTGTCTCGCACCTGCAAATGCATCTCAGATAACAGAGCCATAAGCTTCCACCCACTGCTGGCCTCCCGAGCATCATGTATATAAGTCCCCCTGCTCAATGCTTCAGCCACTGTGTTGTCATTCCCAGGCATATATGCAAGCTCAATGTCAAAGGACCGTAGGTATTCAACCCACCTGTGCTGTCACAAATTCAGATCACACCAAATGAAGATGTACTTGAGACTTTTATGGTCGGTGAAAACCACACAATACTCTCCCAGAATATAGTTTCTCCAACAGCATAAGGTATGAACAACAACATCCAACTCCAGATCATGTGTTGGGTAATTTCTCTCTTGTGGATTAAAATTCTGAGACCTGTACGCAATGACTCCATCAGCCTACATAAGTACATCTCCCATCCCAATACCTAAAGCATCACAATAAATATTGTAGATCTTTCCTGGATCTATAAGGACTAGTATCGGTACTGAAGTCAACCCTCCTTTCATCTCCTGAAAGGCTGACTGACAAGAATCTGCCCATAAGAAATTTTCACCCTTCTTGGTCAGACCTCTTAGTGGTGCTGGTAAGTGTGAAAAGTCCTATAGAAAATGTCTGTAGTATCCAGCCGGCCCAAAAATAATCTGTACCTCAAAGACTTTCTTCAGCTACTCCAGGGTAACTATAGCTCTCACTTTCTCTAGGTATATTGATACTCCTTTCTCTGAAATAACATCACCCAAGAAGTGAATCTGGTACATCAAAAAGAGGAATTTTGAGAGCTTTTCGTATAGCTGATTCTCTCTCAGTGTACTCAAAACAATATCAAGATGTGTGGCATGGTCATGTCATGTGTGAGATTACACCAAGGTATCATCCATTAAAACCACTGTGAAAGAATAAAAGTATTGATGGAACACTCTGATCATCAGTGCCATGAAAACTGCATGTGCATTCGTGAGACCGAATGACATAACTTAGGACTCGTATAGACTATACCTACTTCTGAAGGCTGTAAGAGGTATATCAGATGGCCTAACGTGCAACTAATGATAACTGGACCTCAATTCAATCTTCGATAATACCACGACTCCATGAAGATGATCAAAGTGAACATCAATATGAGGCGAGTTATATCGGTACTTGACCGTCAACTAGTTCTGCTTCTGACAATCCACACAATGCCTAAGGGTACCATCTGCCTTCTTCATAAATAGGACATGTGAACCCCAAGGAGAAGTACTGGGTCAGATGAAACCATTTTCTTGCAACTCATGCAAATACTTTTTGAGAACCTGCAACTTAGGTGTTTCCATCATATAAGGAGGAATGGATACTAGAGCCGCTCATGGCAGTAGCTCAATAGAAAATTATACCTCACACTCCAGAGGAAAACCTGAAAAGTCTTATGAAAAGGATTCCCTGAAATGATACACCACTAGAGGGAAATTCCATCTGTGAAGTCCCATGGTCATCTAGATAAATACTAGTAATCTAGGTTGAAACTTCTCTGAACCCACGTTGCTCTGGACCAACTCTGCTTGCCTGGGCATCCCACTTTCCCTTATGAAGAAAAGATCCACCCTCTGGTGATATAAAACTCACCCTGCGGTGATAACAGTTGAATATGTCATGGAAGGGAACTAACCAGTCCATTTCAAGAATGACATCATAGTCATTTATCTCTAGAACATAAATATCCCAAAGGAAGTGACACGGAACAACCTCAAGAGGGCACTCCTTGCACTAACGTACACCAGATGTTCTTGTCCGCAATGGACTGTCTAGTGTCAAAACATTAGTAGAAGAAAAGATACAGAGCCCAAGGCTCTCCACAACTACAAAAGATAAAAATATATGCATAGCACCAGTATCAAAAAGAGAATAAGATAAAACTCAGGCAACTAGTATTATACCTAGAACTGTAGAGGGGTCGGGATCCTGATCCTGATGGGTCTGATATATTAAAAAGTCAAGCTAGACGCGTGGCCCTATGAACCTTCCTGACTACTTTGAGCTGATCCACCCTGATTTTACTGGTGTCATGGTGACTGACCACCCCAGCCACGACCTCCACATTGGCCTGAATGGCCAGAAGAACTCTGGTTCCCAGAATAGTGAGAAACTGGTTGTGCTGCTCCTGTATAAGGAGTCATAAATGAACCCCGGTCACCAACTACTGGTTAAATGATTTGACATAAATGCTAAAGGTGACCCTTCTTACCACAAGGTCGGCACGCCACTGGGTCTCTCTGGGACTACAGCCTCGTTTTCCCATATTTTCCACACTGGTAGCATACCACCTGTCGACCTGAAAAATCATCCTACCTACTCAGATCTCCCTGTGTATTCCACCGTCGGTGCTTCTAGAATTCAGCTGGCGAAGCTCTAACTATGGATATCGAGCCTCCCTGGCTCACAACCCAAGATTCCATCAGATTCCACTCTGTGATCAGTGCCTGGTTGACGATGGAAGCGATGGAAGCCGACCTGATGATATTCACCTGAGAGAAGTTGTCGTGTCTGAGGCCATCCTCAAAATTCCTTACCAAGAATAAATCATATCCTTCTAGAACGGGTTAAGAATGTTGAAGCTTGGTGAAACTAGATGAATACTCTATAACCGAAATAGTACCTTGCTCTAGACTCATGAAATCTCGGGCTCAGTTGTCCCCCAAGGTCTCTAGATAGAAGTAGTCATAAAAGACGTGCTGAAACTCCTCTGAAGCCATAACCTGCTAAGGAATCTACCTGTGAGATTACATCCCACCATCTCCTGGTGGAATCCCATACAATATTTGTAGAGATCTTGAATCTCATATCTGGAGGCATCTCCAGATGCTCAAAGATCGTCAGCATGGCTTATAGCCATGATTCTGTAGATTGAAGTCCTCCTTCCCTTGAGAATGATGGAGGATTCTGCTACTGGAAGACCCACATCAAATCAGCCATTGATGGGGCAGGAGGCAGTGCTCCCTGAAATGTCTACATTATCATTATGAAGCCTTACCTGAACTATGAATCAGCACCAGTAATATATATAACTACTGGTCCAATACATGAAGAACAGGAGGATCTGCAGGAAGTCACTTATCAGAATATCCAGTGTTTGACCACCACCTAGTAACTGACGTACAACAAGAAGACGTCTTGGTGGCATGAATCTGCTAGGTTGAGCACACACCATAGATGAAGATATCAAAGACTGAAATCAAGGAGTGTAAGAAGGGAACATGAGGAAAAAATCACTCATGCTTTAAAAAGCATGACTACATGATGCGTAAATTTCATATATGGTGTGTTCCCTGAAGACATTCACATGGGCATGTACTCTGGCCCTAGCTAGTCATGTAACACCCCAAATACACGGCGTTTTCTCCAAACACACAGCGTGTACTTGAATTCTCTTTCCCTGTCTAGGTCCTTTTACATGGTTGAGCCACAAGAATCTACCATGAAAGGACTAAATGGCATGTTCAAGGTAGACATGGAATGTACTAGACACGATTCACCAGGCCTGTGTTGTTAGTGACATAGCCTGACACATGACCTAACACTACACGGTGTGTTTCAGACAGGCACGACATGTACATGAAAGGGTAACACCAACCTGTGTTGTTCATGACACGGTCGGGTAACTTGGTCAGACTACACGACATGTTCAAGATTGACGCGACATGTATAAGTAAAGACTCCAATGACCCGTGTTGTTAGCTACAAAGTCGGTATACTAGGATTTTACTACACGGTGTGTTCAACGCAGACACGTTGTGTTTCCACCAAACTTTTCCCATCCCTTGTCTCTTCCCACATGGCCTACGACATGGCCTGAGACTACAAGGCGTGTACATAGAGTACATGACGTGTACTTAAGAAAAAAAAGTTTCTTCCCGAACAGAAGAACGCATGGTGTGTACTTAACAGTACATGGTGTTTATTCTATGTTTTTTCAGACAGTAAGTCTTGGAAACTACTATAGAACCTATAAAACACTTAAAAGAACATTGAATGTTCTAGATTCAGATTCATGAGGTCCCATACTCCAGGCGAATCAATTTTTGGAATCTTATACATGTTACAAATAGAATAAAAGTGCAATGATCCACCAAATTCATGTCCTTGAGGGCCCATAACACCTCAAGAACCAATGATTGGCATTCATTCAACAAAACCTTACACACAATTCCCTATCATCAGTAGGTATTTCTATCAAGGAATCTATGCCAACATCATGAATATTCAACACAACATCTATAACAACAACATGGCTTTCCTAATGCATCTTAGGTGGCACAGCAAGAATTCATGGCATGTGATTTATATCAAGTACCTATATGATGCATGAGATTTCATACCCTCTTATCATAGGGTTAAAAAAGAAATAGAACTGGAATAACGTCAACAATAACAGCACAATACATGTGAGTCACCCAACAATGAAAATCAAATCAACTGTAAAATTGAAAACCCAGAAAACTTTTAATAACATGGTAGATTAGCTTTTCCCTATACACGAGTTAGATACTCCCGGTCATATCTTATTACCATGTACCTATTCCTACCTATCCTTAGCTAATGGATCAAAATAGTATGTCAAGAGAAAATAATTCATTTGATACCACTTTCTAACATCCTGGTTCCGAAGGCCACCGAGAGGCACCCCGTACCTGATTGGTCACATGGCCTCAAGCGCATTTACCCAAACACCAGAGGTTTACGACTAGTAGTGAGGGCCTTGGGTTTGATAGTTGGGAAACTATACCGTCATTGTCAAAGTACATAGTGGAAGTAAACAACACAAAATTGTGGATGCCGTAAATATTAAACAATAGTAAACAGTGGAAGACTAATAAATAAACAATTGAAGCATACATAAATATACATGATGCATGATTCATATATTTTTATGAAAATTGAAAAACAAGTCACAATACTGAATACATTTTTAAACCAAAGTAAAAAAGGAAAACTAATGAGAGACTCCTCAGCATCCCAATCCTCACCTTGGTCCCATGCGCTCCAACTCCAAATTAATCAATTACCTGAAGTCGAAGGTCGCTTTTTCCTGACTATACATGTAGGAATATAATCTGTTTATGCCCAAAATCATGGCCAAAATAGGGTGTGAGACTATATACTAGTAGGAAACCACCATTAGATCTGTTCTTAATAGTTGGTGAATATATGGAAGGTAAAAGTATATAATGTAGTAAACAAGGAATCACCGATCAGTAAAAAATCCTTAGTTTATGAATTCAAAACACCACACAACATGCAACAACAAAACAAATAACACAACAGGTAACCCTCTGTGATGTACCCACAGCTTATTCCATCTGTTTCTTCCCATCATGTAGAAGCAACCCCCTAGGCAGCATACACAGTCTCACACCTCTGGTTCCGCTAATGTATAGACTCTCAGAGGAAGAACTCACTGTTAATTCCCCATATAGTCTTGTATCGTACTAAAGGTGCTCTAGGGAAGCACTAAACGTCAATTACCCCTGTGGCCCACGTCGTGGAACTACAGACACTATAGGGAAGTACTCAATGTTAATTCCCAATATGCTCTCATATCGTATAATTTTAAAGACACTCTGGAGAATCCCTCAATATAAATTCCCCCTATGGTCTATACACCAGGTTCTCACGGCCCTGTGTAAGTCAAGAAAGAATAGCACTCGTAACATCCAAAGTAATCATCAAGATCTACTTGGATAGAATTCAATGGAATATCATTAATTTAGAACTACAATTATACCATCCTACAATACTAGTCATGGAATGTAAACAAAAACAAAATAAGAAAACTAGACCCTACACCCCAGACATGAAAAACATGCTTGGAAAAATTTCTAAAGCCTAACAATTAATCCTATTCACATTTAGTATCTTCTACTCTAGAGTATAATAAAAGAAAGAAAAAATATGGCTAAAATGGTAAACACACATTACCTCGTTCAAGGGTATTGGTGGAATTTTCACAAAACATTCAATGAATTTAAATGGAAAGGCACAAACCACCTACCTCAGTGTTAGGAGAACAATAACCATGAACCATGAGGCCGGAATCATCTTAAAACACTATAGATCTAATAAAAATCACAAAACTCTCAACCCACGATAACTCACGGAAGAGGAGAAACTTGAAAACGATGCTCTAGGAGAAGAGAGAACTCACTAATGTGATTCAAACGCAACCAACAGAGTTCGATTCAGAGGATAGAAGAAGGCTTGGGGGTTCATCGAAGATTTGTAGTCGTATGAGTTCTCTCAGATAAACCGAACCAAAAAGAAGATGGGTCTGTCCATCAGACGTGGCCTCGGTGTGTTTAATGATAAAAAGAAAGTACACGACAAGTACTTATAAAGTACACGACGTGTACTTGCCTAATACTTACTCTTCTTTAGGAAGCCTCCATGTCAACCCTACATGGCCATGTCTGTGTCCATGACATGGCTAGAACATGAACTCCAGCGACATTACAGTACACAATGTGTACTCATAAAGTAAACAACATGTACTTCGAAAATTTACATATTTTCCTCTTTTACGGATGAACAACTATAAAATGAAAAACATACCTAAAAAGAAGATATGGATTCTTACACCTTTGGCAATGACTACTCTGATTTCCCTCTTTTACACATTTAAATCAACCTCTATATCCCATCAGATGGTTCCCTAGATGCTTTATCCAACACATTGAACCCATCAATTTTGGTATTTCTTTCCTCCCTGGGAAATATCTATTGATCAAACTATATTAAATTCCATTTTTATTTTATTTATATCAGTTCTCATGAGACCACTAAGAAACTCCAATATCTATCTCAACCTTTTTGGTACAATAGAACATCTTCTCATAGCTATCAAATCCTCGAAACACCAATGATTTTTCAAAAATAAGCTTTAATCTAATAAACTAGTGATCCACCATGATTCTTGTGTTAATATAAAAGCCAGTGGATTGTCATGAAAGACATGTGATGTTTTCCTCATATGCCCAAATAGAATAATATTTATTTTTTTTTGAGTGTGAGTGACACCCTTTCTATATTAACATAGAGTGTTTGTGGAAAATAAGTATTGGAAAATATTTTATTGATTGCTTTCCATTCCATTGAATCAATTTGCTCTTTAGACATCATGTTATTTATCAGTTTCATCACTAATCAGCTTCCCCATACTAAAAATAGAAAGAGAAAATGAATTTATCTTCATCAGAGTACTAGAGAATATTTAATATATTCTAAATGGATTTAATTAATTATTCCATGATTAAGGGATCATAATATCCCAAAATTATAGGTGGCCTTTATAGAAAAATGGATTTGAATTAATAATTATCTTTCTTAGTATAAGGATGGTCTTCTACATGATTCAAGTCATAATTCCTAACATTATCCATATATGTAAGTACTACCATGATGTTCTAATCTCTTATTACCATCATGTTTGGTATCTATTTAGGGAAGTAATCTCATTTAATATCACATTGTTTGTTAGCACGTGTTCTCAAATTTCAAATATTAAATACAAAAATAATTAGTGTGTGGGATTAAATACTTATATAATGATAATATAAAGATGAAACTATGAACATAGAATCATAAAATTATAACAGATAATTATATCCTAAACTACGATTCACTATGATGTAGTCTAGGTAATCCGCTGTGATAAAATTATCCATTTGGTAATTAAAATGGTTTTGTTGTCTAAGTCCATAAAAACAACTTGATTTCCTGATTATATCAACTAAATGGACCCAATACTTTCATATATATTATTATATTATGTTAATCATAATTATTCATCATATATAAACCGTGGATGAAAAATCCTGGTGTCTTTTGAAGAATAGTAACACAATTAGAAATAATGAAACTAGAATTAAACATACTTTTAATAATCTAAAAAATAAAATATTATCTCAATTAAAGGTAAAATAACTGCATAGGAGAGCCTATGGAGTTAATAGTCCAAGGGGTTGAGTTAAAAAATATAGTAAAGGAATAATCATCCAAATAAAGCATAACACATGGGTCAGTAGTCATAAAATGAAAAAATAAACGTCAAGGTAGTTGAGTAAACATATAGAGGCACACAAAATAGAACATGGCATCATGTGACTATGTTAATATTGTATTAGGTAATTATTATATATCATGTTATATACATGAGTCAAGGATAATATCCATAATGATATCAGTTGGTAGATAGAATCGTGTAATAGAATAAATTTACTCCTTAAACCTATACATGACATCTCACGAGATAAAACATTACCAAATAAATTGGGTATTATATAAGAACACCCATCATAAAATGCTTAAACATATGTATTACATTTAAATAAATTAAAAAATATTAATAAAAATAATGGTTACCCATGGAAATAAATCGGTTTTGTATTGCTATCATAAGTCATAATCAAAGGCAGTATCAAAAATTTAATGATGAATTAAGGGATAAAATCATTATTTGAGAGTCATAATTAAATACATATTAATATATCAGGCATAACTATGTGATAATAAATTTACATCATGAAAAATAGTGATTAGGTAACTTTACAAATATTCCACATTACCGTGGTTTAATGGAAAATAGTAAAGAGTCCACAAAGTGGATAGAGGGATAATTATAAACATTAAACTAGAAATGAAAAAATAGTTTTCATGATAAAATGAGTAAATTTATAAAATATAAGGGACTTAAAAAAATTATGAAGTGTACTTTAAAATTGGTGAGAATAATGATGTTACATTACTTGAAGTTTATTATTAAGAATAATTGGGAAGGGAATCTTTTGAAATATGTATTTCCAAATAAATAAAAAAAATATAAATATAAATCTCAGTGTGTGTGTGTGTGGTATATATACACATAATATCTGACATTTATATAAGAATAATTAGGTGAAAATTGACTGAAAGAGTGATAACACATTTCTTAAAGGAAATAGGGAGGTTCCCAGAGATCCCATAACTTATATCGGATCATGATCTTCAAATTTACTTAATTTCTTGTATAATAAATTTATATTCTTTAATTAATAATTTCTAAACCTATTTCAAACAAATTTTATTTATTATATCATTATTATATTCATTTATTTCCATTTCATTGAGTTATAACATTTAATTTTGTTGTTCTGTGACTGTTCATTTTATGGTTTCACAATCAGTTCATTTGTGTAAAATCATGGATGTTCTTATAAAATTGTAATAATACTCTAGAACCAATTTTAAAATGTATTCATGCACATTTATAGTAATAAATTGTCCCAAATATCATTTTTCTCTTGAAATGGTGACAATTCTTTAAGTAAAAACATTATAATTCTAGGATTGGCTACTTTAGGCGGTTTTACTGACTATCAAGAAATAGATTCATTTTATATATTATTATGTATATATATTTGTTACAAAATAATAAATATGCTATCAAATATATATTATAATATATTTTAATAGTAATAAACATTTCATGACATTCCTTGAATGCAAAAATGCAGAATTGAAACTCATTATCCATGGAGAAGGTTAACATCCATAATTTGGAAAATGGTTTCAGTGCATTGAATTATAAAAACAGAGAAATAGTGTGAGAATAAAATATTTCATTTTCAATATATCATTATAGTATACACATTATATTGTAGTTATTATGTTTTGATATATGAATGAGGTAAGGTGAAGGTAAAATAAGACATTAAATAAAAAGAGATGGTCTTATAATGTTACTTCTTGAATATAAAATCATGGAATGACCCCATAAAGAAGTTTTAAATGGTCTTTTATTTAGTAAAATATTATTGTAATTCAGTAGGGTGGGTGGGAGTTGGTTCTTTGAGATTTGTAAACATTCAAGGACTAAAAGGTGTGAGTAGATGGGGTGGTGAGGGTTGGTATTTATAATGGGAAGAGATATGTGTTTTTGAATATTTTATAAATTTGATTGTTTTTTTTCTTTAGAATATAAATATTATTATTTATTTTTATTATATAAAATAAATTGTGTATTTTATTTATCGATAATCTGTCCTTATGTAATATATGACTTAAACTTCATGAATTTTATATATAATGCTGAATTAAATAAATTACTGTATTAAAACATTCACCCAAAATTATACTATTTAAGAGAAATCCAAATAATTATCCCTACTAAATTTCAGAAATTTGATTTTAAATATAAAATCTATTTTGTAAAAAAATCCCTCAATATGAGAAATTTATTTTTTAACTAAAATACTCATTTATAAGTTAAATATATATATTAATATTATAATAGATTTTATGACACATTAAATAATAAGATATATTAAAATAATTTTATATTAATATTATATTAAAAAATATTATTAATTTATGAGAGTATTTTATTAAAATAAATTTTCTTTTAAATCATAATACTCATTATAAAATTAAATTACATCTTGATTCATTTAACAAAAATACCGGCTCGTGATTTAACATTTTAAAAAAATAATTTACTTTTACAATGATATAAATATATTATATTACCATTTTATAAAATACTAAATTATTATTTTCATTTAAATAGTTGAGTGTATTATTCTAACAGTTATATCTATATTCCTAACAATAATACATAACACAGGTATATGGGTTAGCTACTTCATAGAAATACCAATTAATCTAGTCATTTTTCACTCATATCTATATTATCAGAAGATTATATTTAATTTAATGTTCAGAATGAATATTTTATTATAGTCCTTAGGTTTTATTTCGATATCATTATTTGTGAGTGTGGTCATTCTCATAGATTAGGCATATCCAAACTATACTATTCTTATTCCCTTATTTTTCCCATTGTAGTAATATGATTTCTTTTATTATTTTTGAACTAATGTGTCAATATTTTTTAATGATAATTGTTTTTATTATCTTATCTACATGATTTTTTCCTTATACAACATGAAATAATTATATAAGTAAAATTACATTGAAAAAATATTGCGCCATTACAAACATCATTGTGAATTTTTTAAATAAATACTTCTATTTTCAATGAAATATACAGGATGTAGTTAATAAATTGAGTTAAATAAATTAAACCCTATATTATGATGAAGATCAATTCTAGGGAGTATCATGTATATAGAATGATTTTTTCTATTAGATACATAGTTGACGTTTGAAAAATTGTTGATTTTGGTTATGGTTGTGTAACATTAAAGGAAATGTTCAAATAGATGGTTCAAATACTATATGTATTTGGAAATGAAGTCTTGGTAAATTGAATATATTCAAATATTTTCCATATATATTTAATATTTTTTCAGTTTATTTGTGATGATTGATGAATATTTGAGATTATTGAATGATGTTTGTAGATCACTTGATGAATTCTATAATTCTAGGTTAACTGATAAAAATTGACAATTAGAAATTGAACATAAATGTTTCAATGCAGTGTAATATTAAAAATATGGAAAGGGAATGATATATATAAGAGTGATTTAATCTTATATAAGATTCATCATTAAATGATATACTAAATTTGAAAATTATTACCATGTGTAAATGTAGAATTTAATTTGGATAGAATAAATATATAAATGGAATATAATGTTTAAGGTTAATTGATATTTTTTATATAAAAAATAATAAAATGCATCCAGAAACCCTATAATTATAAAGGTAGCTTTCTAATATGTAACGGTCGCCTTTAGAAGATTATATAAATTTTTGAAATTCATTTGAAGAAAAATTTAGGTAAAAAAGAGAAAATAAATTTGGTGTTGGTAATTAGTAAAAAAAAGATTTCCTAAAGACAATATAGAACATCGAATGATATGAATAATGAAGAAGAGTTTATAATAATGACTATTTTTTGTCATTTTTTTATTCTTATTGTCTTAAACATCATAATTATTTATTTACTATAACAATATTAATGTATATATTCATATAGAATTAATAGAGAAGGTTTCCATGTTATGATGATGATTATATTTTTGAAATTTTTTCTAATAATATTGAAAAACCCCCAAGATGGTTTTTTATTTAAGATGAAATCCTTTTGTAATGAAATGAAACATCAGGGTATAAGTTATAAATGATAATAAATTAGTGACTTATAGCATGATAGTTTTCCTTTACACCATTATTACCACATAACATGTTTTCATAATAAAATAATGTCTAAATGGAATGTTGTATTTGAGTATGTTTAATGGGTATTTAGCATCATTATTTTGAATTGTAGACATGAAGAAAAATCCCTGAAATATAGGAATTAAAAATAGATTAATTAATACCGATTATAAAACTATTATTTTAATTAACAATGGATTAAAATCATAAAGAGATCATGGAATCATCCTTATCAATAATTCCTTATTTTAATACTGTGAATAATACTAGATAGTCTAAAACCAACATTATAAAGATGTTATTTATTTATAATTAAAATTGATTTCAAATTTAAATATTGAAACCAATATCTAAAAAGATGTTAAGGATATAAAATCATATGTAAAAGTATAATTAGAGACAAATAACACTATTCGGGTATTGAATAGCTTGTGAGATGAAGAAAAAAGAATATTGAACCAATACTATATTATTTCGAGAGATCATAATGTTTTAATGGAGAGACATTTCCACTACTACTAATCCATAAATTTTTTTCCTAGGTATAGAGGGAGAGAGTTAATTTTGTTTGATACAGTCAATCCCTATAAATTAAATAAATATAATAAGATAAAATGGATGAGTTTACTCAATTATTTAATATTGACGATAAAGAAGAATATATATGATTCATGATGATAATATCAATGTATTTTAGTATATAATGGTGAGAAGAGAAAAATTCTGAAATTACTATATATAAAGTAATTAAATCATATAAACTCTATCTTGGTGGGAAACAAGACTTCATTTCTATTGAACATACATCAGGGTGGAATAAGGTAATTATTTTATTTTTAAAGGGAGGTCTAGTTAGTGCCAAATCCTTATAACAACATTCCAGGGATTTCATTATATATAGTTAGTATCTACAGTATGGTTTCAAGGATATTAAACATAATAATCATTCTCTTAATAATAATAGTGTATAAGCTTGGGAATATGATAATAACCACCATTACCATGTAATTTATCATCCCCCTTAGAGATTAAAAACATGATTTCGGAATCACCCTATGATTTTCCAAAGATTGGAAAAACGAAAAAAGAATCATCCAATAGAATAATTTTAATTTTTATAATTTTTTTTCATTATATTGTAGGATTGATATAAAAATTTAGACAATCATAGATATGAATAAATTAGTAGGAGACTATAATTTCTTTTCTAGTGGATATGAGAATGTATAGAATAATAATTTTCCAATATGTATCTTAAAAAGTTCATGAAATTTGAAAACAATAAATTTATATTAAAAAATTATATATTTTTATTAAACCTAAATAAATAATGTCAGTTTTCAATTACCAGTTTTAAATGTGGCTTATGAAAATGTCTCTTTATTTTTGGAATAATGTGTCAATTCATACTAAATAAAAGGAGTGTGCGATAAGGGGGAGAAAGGATAAAGTATATAAATTTTTATAATTGTATAATGATTTCTAATTTATCTCAAAAAATTTTTAATCTTAGGGAACCACTCTATAAAATACAAAGAATGTGGTGATAGTGTATTAGAATTATTAAAAGAAAGTCTATAAAAAATAATAAAGAATAATTAAACAATTTAATAATATAATTATAAATAAATTTGAGTTTTCATTAGGAAATCATGTAAACAATAATTTCATTTAATTGGAACCTAAGAATTATTTGAATATTTTCACAAAAAATATAATGTTTTTCTTCAATTTTGGAATAATTTGAAGCACCATGAACAATAAAAATAATACATGAGTATTTGTTTTTATGGAGTAATCTTGAATAAAAAAATTTAAATCAATCCCCAAAAGAAGTAGGATGGATGGTTTGTGTAATGAAAAGGATTTTCTAGGTGTTATATTTAGATAATTTATAGGAAAATTCTGAGACCAGGCCCTGATACAGTGTATGATTTTGAGGCCCAGTTTTCAAGGAATAGTCCATCAAAAAATGTTATGTTTTTAAATAGCATATGTTAGAGGTTTTACTAAAAACACAAATATTAAATAGGGTCACATATCAGAAGTCTATGGTCACCATTGCATTCATGATGGATGGTTTACGATAGGAATGTCATAACTTCAGTCGACACAAGCCTCAAGGGAGAAACACGAAAATGGAATAATTGAAAATAAAATAAATAAATAAAAATATTATATTTTCCAAATTCTATTACACGTGAATGGTCACTATGATATAAAATATGAGAGTATCATTGAACTCTTGAGGGTGTTTTTCCTTAGGTGGGGCCTACCATCGACCGACGTAGGTCGAATGTAAATGTTGATTGTTGTGCATTTTCTAGTAAAAAAAATAAACATAAGAAAGTCTAATTTATTAAAAATTGTTTTTCTGCAACACAATGTCAAGCCATCTTTTTTATTTAATAAATGAAACACTGTAATGACACTACAACTCATTTGTAATAGAAAAATTGTTTCATTCCATAAATGAATGTGTATAACAACACGAAGACATAGCGTAATGAAAACACTGATACACATTTCCACCATAATGATAATTAATAGAGCTAAATTATCTGGGGGGAATCACATAATATTCTTTTAATCCATTGAGTAAATTTGATGTTTATTGACGAGCGACGACAAACAACGAATGACAAAAGATCAATTAACAGATTCCGATTAGACATCGGCGGGTTGATGAAAAGTGAATGCAGGATTCAACCTTATTAGAAATAAATCCAAACCTAGGTCAGGGTTTATTTATAAGTTATTTTCTTTCCACTTTATTCCCTTCTAAACCAAGAATGTGGATCAACTAAGAAACCTATTGATCTGTGGGTCGATCATTTTTATGTGTTTGGGAATTTTTCAATATGAATTTAATAGTATTAGAAAATTTTGAGTACTAAATTTATTTATGTTTTTTTTAATGATAAAAAAAGAAGATCTAAGGCCAAAAAGAACTAACACATTTATGATTCATTGTGATTTATTGGTATTGTCTCCTACACCATGTTCTTGTGTTCTTAACCGACAAACTCTCATGGTTGTGTCGGTCATTGTCAAGAGGTATCGAACGTGGCCAGACCCACGATGCAACAAAAAGACACATTAGAGAAAGCGGTAGTGACAAAGACAACCCAAAGATCCCATATGTGATAATGGTTCAGAAAATGGACCACTGGGGACAATATGGTGGCCCGCAGAACAACACATCAATGGAAGAAGCATGCAACATCTGCTACGGGCGACGAGCATAGGCCCATGGTAGGTGGCTGACAATGGCATCAATTGATGTGATAGTGAGATCCCTTCTAGTTGGACCATGATGTTTTAGACACCGTGATGACATGTGGGGTGGTCCGGTGATGTGGCACCCACCACATTTTGAGAAAAATTAACCAGATAACTTCTATGGGCCGAGCTAGGCTGGTATGCTGGGTCGGCGCGACAGATCTAGAAACCCATCCATTTTTATTCTAAGATAGTGTAGTGGGATAGTCCTATATAGTTCTAGCCCAGACTAGTGGGATGGGTCAACCCAATGGTTCGGGTTGAATCCGACGGGTCAGGTAGGGTCGGTCCGACCAGGTCGAACCGAGACCAGACCCAGCTGACCCCTTTTCAATAAAATGTTCATATCTTCTAAATTGTGTCACTGATTGATGATATATTTTTAATATTTGGACATTCACAATGAGGTGGTCCTATTCATATACTCTAAGTGATATTTAATGGAATTTTATATATTATTAATTGCTTGAGTTGTAGACTCCCCTGGAATAATGCACGCTATGAGTGGGAATCATGTGACTAATTCCGACGAGAATACTACGATGATCAGGTCTTTGTGACCGAGGAGCCTTACATTATGATTAGGTCTAGGTGATTGAGAATACCATAGTGATGAGAGATTCTAGGTGACCTAGCAGGCCTTAGTGACAAGTTGTTCTATGTGACTAAGGAGGCCTAAGTGACTAGTGGATTTATGTGATCCAGCAGGCCTATATGATGAGGGAGTCTAAGTGATTCAATATTCTTAAGTGACTATTCGGGTATGATTAACTCAATAGTACAAGGTTTTTAGTGTTTATTATTGAAATTCTTTTTTTTCATAATTTATATTATACCAATGTGAGCTGACACTACTATCTATCTTGATTGTACTTCTTAGAGGCTACAGTTCATGTACTTATTTGGTAGTCTACTTTGTGTATTTCTTTGTGGTATAACCTTGTGGTTTGGGGTCCCTACTAAGTATTTTTTTACTCACCCATGCATGAGATTATCCTACACATGTAGTGTCTTGTGCAGAAGATCAACAATTTGATGGAGACCTTAGTAGACAGGGGTCTGGTGGTTCTTTGAATTACCCAACAGACACGATTTCCTTCTACAGACTTAGTTATTTGTTTCTATAACTTCCCATCAGGTAGGGTTTTCTATGGAGGAGATTATTATTCATGTCATTTTAATTTTCTATTTCAATTGGGCTAGAATTTTTCCCCTTTTACCTTAAATTTTCAACTATCGTACATTGTTTTTGTTAACATTATGTATTCACCTTCCAGCATTAGTGGATTGATTTTGTGTGTGTACAAGTACATAGGAAAATCTAACTCATTTGTTTGGGATATTCCAAATCATCACTAGATTCTAGCATCTGGCCTATGGGAGGTGGGATTCGGGTAGTCACATCAATGGGACCTATTGGATGGGCCTTCAAAAAGTGGTATAAGATGAGGTTGGTTCAAAATTAAGAACCTAGAACATATGATTTTAGTTTGGGGCAACAGTGTTGAGTGTTTCAAGTTCTTATATCAGTCTAGGGAATCCAGTGTAGGTGTGGTAGCCGACCTATTCATACAATAGGTTCCTAAATTCTATTTTTTAAATTAGTATGTGAAAACACTAGTTGTAGGGAAAAATGATGGTCCATGCATCGCATTGGAATGGGTTTATTTTTCTATGCCCTTGCTAAGTCATGTCACTGGGTACACTCTATTCATCGTGGTATATATTACTATGTTTTGATGGAGAATCCATGTAGACAACTAACTAGTATTCCAATGTGTGATCATGAGGATGATCCATGGGGTGATGATATGGGCACATGGTTTCATACAAGAGACACTACCTATGGGTGGTGTACTAGCTATACCACCACTTGTGGACTAGTACATGGTACTCGTAGTACTAGTGGATGAGATGTGCGGGATGAGTGCACATCAAAATTTTCAGGGACAGAGACCTATCAAGATCTGAGGTGATCCTAACTCACTGGTGACTAATGACTGGATTGAGGTGGTGACTGAGTCTTCCATCTAGTCAGGACACCATTTGATCATATTTTTGTCTGGGAAGAGAGACTTCTACATGGAATAGAAAGGCGATCGTGGGTTTTAGATTACCTAATCTTATGATGAGGGGACTCTTCCAAGGATATAGCTTTATAACATTTCTAAAATAATGGTATCCCTCTATAAATTAAAAGGTCTATGTGTGGTGAGGAGCATCTACAACTTCAATAGGATGACATGTTGGTAGTTGAGTATTCTTTGAGTCATACCGACCTTTCATGTTACTCGATGAATACAAAATGACTAGTTCTTTAGTGCTCAGACCATTGACCAAGGTGTGTTAAAGGATATACGGGACATTGTTATTTGTTCACGCATTCCAACTTATTATCGTGTGCTACAAAGAAATTTTATGGTTGAATTTATTTTGGTAGAGTAGAGACAACCAATGGATTCTATAATGGTAAATCAAGCACATAGACCTCAGGAGAAGGAAGATGATTCTAGTCTCAATGACATGGATGTGTGATATGTTCTAAGAGCAGGTCACAAGATAGGGGATCTACATGTCAAGTCTAATAGGTTGAGTCCAATCATCATATAAAGAGGTAATTATTTTGAAAAAACGATAGCCGATATCTCACTAGAGATTTTCCACCTCTTCATGCTGATAGTAAAATAGTGGATTGAACACTGGGGTAGAGAGTGTGACATGAATAAATGAATCTAAAGGGTGTCTGTAATTTCAACGGATATGGAAGGCTAGTAGGTTTCGGTATAGATTTCAACATGTTAGCACATCCAACCCCACGTGATCCACACCACGCTATAGGTGTTGAAAAAATGGTAAGTCGATGCTTCATACGGTTATGGCATATGACCCAATAGCTCAAAATGTTTCGATGTACGGTTTGTGACTACTCATAGATTCCATATTAATAGAAACAGGTTTTAATCAGCCCATCATATCATGAATCCTATTTAGGACCAACAGTTTCATGATTAACAATTGACTTAACCCTTACAAATTGAGATTCCTATGGGAGGAGACTCAGTAATCACACTTCTGTCGATGGTGTGATATGACCCTTGAGGCCAGAGATTCATATAGAACCCCTCAGTGGTAGTGTCGATGCATTGTGACATTATTTTGGGTATGTAATTTTCATCCACAGTACATGCTTAGTTCTATTGTTTTGAGCAAAAAGGGTGTGGTATAACCACAGTTATGGAATTGGTTTTTCATTGGATGGAAAAAAAAGAAAAAATGCGGCATTGGATTTGTTCTTGCATAGAAGGGTGAAACCTATCAGTCTCCAATTGGATAGCATGACCCTCAGTGTGAAGGATGAGATGAGTCCTCATTTTCCTACAGTGGCAGATGAGTACAGTGACATCTTTCCAGAAGATGTTCTAAGACTACCTCCTAGTAGAGAGTATGACTTATGCATTGACCAATTCCCTTATAAGACACCAATATATACACCAAAATATCATTTTTATCTCACAGAGCTTCACTATTTGAGTGTACATTTGAAGGACATGGAAAAAAGGGCTTCGTGATACCTTGTGTTTCACCATGGGTATCCCTGGTATTGTTATCCAATAATGAAGATGGCAGATTGAGGTTATGTGTGGACTTCTGGTGCATAAATTTGGTGACCATGAAGGATAAGTATCTGTTATAGTGGATCTATGATCTCTTATATCTCTTTATAGGTTGAGGTGGTTCTTCGTTGAGGAGAACAAATGAGCAGAACTATGTGACCTGCGACTATGATCTGGTAGTGGCAGTCATTAAATTGAATATTTGACGACAATACGTTATGGGAGAAAATTTTATCATTTACTCTAACCAAAAATATTCTCAAGTATCTATTCTATCAGTAGGATTTTAACTTGAGACATAGAGGATGGGTGGAGTTCCTCTAAGACTGTGACTTCAAAATAGTTTAAACTCTTGGTAATAGGAAAATGGTAGTGGATGCACTCAATCGGAGATGTAGTTCAAAGTTGTTGAATAAGGAAAAAGAGCAGTTTCTACATTACTGTTATCCTTCATGGATAGAGATGGTGCATCTTACAACAAATTTTTTGTTTTTACCCCCCACTCTTAATGCGAGTTAGGGAGGCACAAATCGATGATACATACTGTTATTATTTATGTGCTCAGTTTCTGACAGGGTATACCCCTGAAGGATATTTGAAAGATGGGGAGAATATCATTACTTTCAATGGATGCACAATAGTATCAGTAGAATCCTATATTGACAAGATTCATTTGGGAATACATGTGGGTGTCAAGGCACGAACCTATGATGACATAACTAGTCGATGTTTGGCTTACCTGTTGAAAAAAAATTAGCTCTTGTTTAATCAATTTTTTTTTCGAAAAACATAGTGTCGATCCCCTATTCATGGAGGGGGTTTCACATACTTTCCTTGGTGTTCTGATAAGGTATTTGGAAAGGATATTGATAGACTTCATGATGGGTTTATCACATACATATATGGGACATAATACCATCTAGGTTAGTATTAACCAACTCCTATTGTTAGTTACTTCATATCTTTTTGGGAACATATTCTCGCAGAGAGCATGGGATGCCTTAATATTCAAGAGACAGTTCGACCCCACAGTGTCCCATCAACGATGGTCTTGAATCGACGTGCACACATTACATCTAGATTGTGGAAGGGATTAAATGAGGTGTTGGGGACTCAGTTGTGCTTGAGGAAAACATTCCACCCACGGATAGAAGGCTAGATAGAGCAGACGAATTTGGACCTAGAGGACATACTACATGCTTGTATCCTCGATTTTTTCCAAAGTAGGTATGGCCACCAACCTATGGTGGATTTGGAGTACACAATAGTTTCCAGTCCACCATCGGTATGGCACCATTTGAGGGCTTGTACGGGTGACCTTGAAAGTATCCACTTTGTTGGACTGACCCCATAGATTCAGTTCTCATGTGCCCGAAGTTGGTGCAGCCTACTAAAGAAAAGGTGCATGTCATCCAGGAGCCGATTAAGACTGTATAGATCCACCATAATTCATATAATGATCGTAAATGGAGTCCATTTTAGTTTTAGGAGAGAGACCATGTGTTCTTTCAAGTCTCTTCTCGACCTGGGATATAGATATTTGGCCGGTGTAGAAATTTATCTTTGATGTTCATCAGACCATTTCTGATACTATGTAGAGTGGGAGAGGATGTATACCTATTGTGTATAACTCCATTGTTAGAGGGGGTGTACAATGTCTTCCATGCCTCCGACCAATGGAGATAAGTACATGACCCATCACATGTCATCTATAGGGGCGAGCTAGACAATGATGACAGGGAGGCTTTTGTAGAGTTTCCAATGGAGATCGAGGATCGATAGTAGATGACCCTCCATGGGTGATCATTAATCTATTGCATGTATGGTGGAAGAACATAAATATCTAGGGGGGTACATTGGAGAGGGAGGCTCAGGCTCCGGATCAGACCCTCTTCCATTTGGTAATACCTTGGATTGTATTTTGGGGATGTAAAGCCTTATGGTTGGGAAAATGTAACAATTTATATTTTCCTACTTTTTATTAGAAAATTTCTAGGAAAATTCCAAGACCATGCACTAAGATGACGTGCGATTCCGAGCCCCGGTGTTCCCATAATGGTCCATAAAAATTTTATTTTTTAAAATACCACGCTAGAGATGTTTTTCTAAAAAAGTTGAATAACTAATAATAGGGATCCCATATATAAAATGCTTGGGCACTATTGCTTTCAAGATAGTGGGTTTACCTTATCACGACCTAACATTAGTCGGTGCAGGTCTCTAGTGAAAAATCCCGAAAAGGAAACAACGATAAATTAAATAATTAATTTTTTTAATTTTTAAATCCTATAAATCATAAATGGTAACATGGGTGGGAAATATGAGAGTACAATTGAGCTTGTAATGGATTTAATTACATTGACACGAGGGGGGGGGTAACCTTGACTGGCATGGTTTGAGATAAAAACTTAATCATCGGGAGTATTAGATAAAAATAAAGTAAAATTAAAAAAAGTAGTATTTTTAATAAAAATATGATTCAATGCAAAAAAATGACAAGATAGCTACTTCAATTCATAAATTGAACAATGTAATGACGTTGCATATAAATTATAACAGAAATTTTGTTTCATTTCATCAATAAAATGTAGTAATGATGTGGTGAATCAGCATAACAGAAATGTTTAAACATGTTTCCTCCATTATGTTGATTAACATTGATACGGGATTAGGAGAGGATACAAAAATTTTAACTATATCCATTGAGGTAAATAATTGGATAACAACTAGGGGTGATTAATGAAGAATGACAAAAGTTATATTAATATATTCTGATTAGACATCAGCATATTGATGAACAATGAATGCAGGATTCACCATTCATAAGCAATCAATACAAACCTAGGTAGGGGTTTATATCTATGTGATTACATTTTTCTATTCTTCCGTTGTAAATGAATAATGAAGATCGACACACTAACAAGTTGATATACATTTTGATTATTCTTATAGGTTTCGGAATTACATTTCTATAATTTAACATAAAGTAAACATTTGTGGTTACTACCTTTATTTACGTTCTTTTTAATACTACATTGAAGAATTATCTATGTCCGACAAAAAAAATCATGGATCATTCATATGGTGTTCTTGGTACTATCTCCTACCCTCGTTCTTATGTTCCTCGCCGATGGACCCCCATTGTCGCGTTGGTATTTTTCGGGAGGTCTTGAATGTGTTTGAACCCCCGAGGAGTGGTTATATTCATTAGAGCATGTGGTAGTGATGTAAATGATCAAAGGATCCCCATGGATCTCATGGTTCGTTGAACGGACCACTGGGGTGAGTCCGATGGGTCGTGGTTGTAGCCGTATGAGTGAATTGGTGCACGTGGGCGGCGTTCCATAGTGTTGGAAGAATCCCACAGAATAAGATGTGTGCAGCGAGTAGAGGCCACCTGTTGGCATCCATTGGGGCCTTCGATATACACTGTAGTGAGCCATGCTACTCAACAGAAGAGCTACGGTCCAGCTGGACCACAGGGTGGTTGGGAGATGCAATGCTCATCACGTCTCGAGTGGAACAAATTGGCCTGCTTCTACAGGTCGGGCTAGGCAAGTGGGCCAATACAGTGTACGAGGATTTTCCATGTGGGTTGGGTCAGCCTGATGGGTTTGGTTGGAGTACATAGATCCCGGTCGGATCAGTCTGGTTCGATAAGACTAGACATGGACCCTACTGGCCCCTTTTCACTAAAAGAAACATATCTTCCAAACAATGATCTGATAGAAAAGACATTTGAGGAATTGGAACCCTCGTGATGAGACAGCCCTTTTGATATACTATAAGTGGGGTTTTTTTGAAGTTGATATATGACTGATGGCATGAAGAGTAGATTCTCCCAGAATTAAGCGTGCTATGAATGGGAATCCTAAGACTGGATATTATGAGATGACTGCGACAAGCGAGTCTAGGAGACTCAGTAGGCCAATGTGACGAACTAGTATTGGTGACCCAGTAGGACTATGTGATGAGAAGGTCTATGTAACCCAGTCGGCCTATGTGATGAGCAGTTCTAGGGGACCCTACATGCCTCTGTGATGAGCGGTTCTAGGTGACCCAGCATGCCTAAGTGATGAGCAGTTCTAGGTGACCCAGCGGGCATAAGTGACTCATTGAGGATGTGTGCCTTAGTAGTACGATCTGTTTGGGGTTTACAACTGATAATATTACTTTTTATACATTATATTATACTTATGTGAGCTAACTCTAGTGATTCTCTTTATTATACTTCTTAGAGACTACACATCGGGTACCTATTTTCTAGTATGTTGTGTGTATTGATTTGTGGTATTCCCATGTGGATTGGGGTCCTTTTGAGTATTGTTTTACTAACCCCTACATGGGATTCACCCACAAGTATCATTTCATGTGAATCCTATAAATTCTTTGTTGGATTTCTTGGTGGATCAGGTCCTGGTAGTGCTTAGAGTGACCTGATAGACGAGATGTGCTTCTACGGCTTCATACAAACATTTATGTAGAAACCCTTAATATAGGGTTTTCTTTAGAAGATTTCTAGAGACTTGTACATTTACTATTCAGTTTCTGTTGGGATTGTATTTGGGCCTCTTTACCTTCAAATTTCTACTGTCATACCTTATGTTTGATTACATTATGTATTCACCTTCCACCGTCTATGGATTGGAGTTGCATGCGTGTGTATAGGTACATAGGAAATTTCCTCCCATTTTTTAGGAATACTCTTACTCACCGCTAGTCACCAGCCCTCGGCCTATGGGAGGTGGGCTTGGGGTAGTCACATAACGGGCCTCAGGGGACAGTTCATGACAGTGTGGTGGAATTCATTCCTAATAAACCACGGAGGATATCCATGATAGATGACTAAGATGTTGATGAATGTAGCATAATTTACCCATCTTGATTGGAAATGGAAATAAGAATTGAAATGTTTAAAAAGAGGAATGTGATATTGTAAAAAAGATTTAATTCCACATGTGAAATTTTAAATTAATGAGTTCCTTCCAAAATATGATATTCTATGTGTTCATGCAATAAAATGTGGTAGGTGTAAGTGAGTTCTTAAAATATATTATAATTGTTTATTTATCCTACCAACTAATGAAAAAATGAGATATAATATTTCATTGAAATTTTCATATGACATTATGATTTTTGTAAATTATAATATTTTATACAATGAAGCTTTTAAAATAAAAAAATAAACCTACAATACATATGATCTTAATCATCAAGACTAAGGATGAATGCATGAAGGATTCTCCAAATGATGGATTTAAAAGTAAAGGAGTTTACTGGTTCTAATGTAACTCTCAAACAAATTTCATTCACAAAAATGTGAACATTACTCTATATTTTTATAAATATATTGTTCTTTCATTGTATATAAATAAATTAAGGACATTTTCCAATTTTTTTTATAAAATTAATGAGATGAGGATGTCTTCAATTATAGACAGTACTTAAAAACCAATTTGGAAGTTATCTGAAAAGTTTATATTATGATGTTTATTTGATGAAGACATTTTCCATGATAAATTGATTATAAAATATATCCCGTTAGGAGGATAATATTTAGAATATAATATAATAAACATATCAGGAAAATATAATATATATATATATAATGTTTGAAAAAAAATTAACTAGAGTGGTATGAATTCATATCCTCTCATCAGGGTTAGGAAAAAATAAATTTTTATGTTAATGTGTAGATGTTTATTTATCATCATCATGAAAAACTAGGCATGAATAGGGGAGATATATGATGAGTACAATATATATTTAATTGAATGATTTTTTTTGATGAGTACATGAATTCATGAAGGTAAAATTAGATGTCAATATCTGTAGAAATTCACATCATTGTGAATATGTTTTCAAAACCCTTAAGAAATGTATTATGAGCAGGTATCATATTTTGATTTATTTTTGGAAATTTTTTTTATCAAAATCAGTACCACATATTTTCAACCCCAATATTACAACACAAATAAATAGTTTTTAATATTTTTCTGTACAATTTATTTTTATGGACCAATACCACACTATATCTATGTTCCTTTTTTATATTTTCATTAAAGGGGTATTGGTGATGAAAATCAAAGAAGAATTATTTACATTCATGTTTTTATTGGTATTGCCTAAAAATATAATTGGAAATATTTTAACTAATTTGGTGTGTTTTATTTATAATCAATGAGAATGAATTAAATTAGAACATTGTTAATATGTGTATATTGAGATCATATTAGAAGTAATTTACTATTCCCAAGGAATATATAATTGTCTATTAAGTTGAAAATAATTAATGTGTATTGATTGAATATCATCAATATTGAATAGTACGAAGTTAAAAATGAATGATAAGTGAAGTACATACATGGATATTAGAATAAGGATACAGGAATGGTTTATAACTAAAAATATTTGATTTATCTAGTATAATTTAATGTAACATTATGTCATTGGACATTATTAGAGATCCATTCTCAGGAGGAAAAGTATTTGAATTATTTTCAACATTTCATTAAGATTTAATTATTGTTAGTGGTTTGAAAATATAGGTGAATTTGAGGTTAATTATATTTACTAGGGACATAAGATGTTATCCATAAATACAATGTATAAATAATGTATATTATTATTGTATTAACTAATATTGATCAATGATTAGAGTTTGAGTTTATTTAAATAGAGCTTGTTGGTTGATGTAAATGTTATCACTATAATGTTTCTAGTTATAAATAAACTTTGTTTTTATTCTATAATATATGTGTACTTGTGAGTATTACAAATGAATAATTTTTTATAAATGGAAATACACACAGTTGAAGTTGTAGAAATTCAGTTGAATAAAGGAATAATATTATTTTGGTAAAAATTAATTTTATGTGATATCACGTGGAAATGATGGATAATATCTGTACTACACATGAATGATGGTTGAAATTTTATTGAAGTTAGATAATGTGTTGAATGCTTTTTGTAAGTAAAAAATATAGCACTAATATACTACAAGAAATTAAAAAATTATGCTTATGTTTTTTAAATAAATTATTATATTTTAAAAAGAATAGAATTTTTTTATTTGAATTATGGTGATTTAGGAATGTATATGTTGTTTTGATGTGGTTTTTAGGTAGATTGATGAATTTTCTGATTCTGAGAAAATGATGGAAAATTGAAAGATGCACTTCGATGTAAAAGTGACATTGTATCATAAAATAAATTTTCTAACAATGTTATGAGAAATAAAAGAGTGAGTTATTTTTATATAAGATTTATTAGTCTGATATTCACGGTATTTAGAAAGGCATACCATATGTAAATGAATGTTAAGAACATCATTTAAGAAGTATGAAAAATTCATGCAATCCAAAATGTTCATTCAATATATGTAGATAAGAAATTGGATAACGCTTTTAGGAACCTTATAGTTTAAAATGTTACAATATAATATTAATAGGTTAGCCTATAGTGAGAACTAAAATTTTTAACTATCATTGTATAAAATTTTTTGGCGTGAATGATTAAAAGTATCATAAATAATATCAACAGTTTCCTGAAAAAAAATAATACCTTGAGAAGACAAAATAGAACTTCACAATGTTACCATTTAGAAAAAAAATATTATTATTTATTAGCCCTGATGATGTTGTGTTATTAATAAATTCATATATATCATGATGCTTTTGTGACATTATCATGATACAAGATATGAATCCAAATGAGTTTTAAAATATAGTTTCTATAATGTGACGAAGACTACCTTTCTGGGAAGCTGTTTGAGAGTGCAAAATAAATCATGAATGGATGGTTCTTTATGAATATTTGAGTTTTAATGGAAACTTTCCTGCTATTGGTGATGAAACTGAAGATGTTTAAATTGTGATTCATTCTACAAAATATTTCGTTCAGATCATTTAAATCACAAAAAATTTTTTGGAAATTATTGAGTTTTAATGCTATTATGTTTTGAGGAATTTTAATGGAATTTTTCAATGGTTATTTTTGGAAATCAAGAATATGAAAATCATTAAAATATAGTATTTTAAAACCATATAATTATTTATTATTCCACAAATCATATTTAAATTATTAACGGATTATAATTAAGTATAGATAATGGATGTATCTTGCGAAGTAATTTAGGATTTTATAATTGTGAATAATATTTGATTTTTTGGATATGAATTATAAAGACTTATAATTATATAAATTAAAAGGTTTTTCATATTCTAAAATGTACACTAATTTATAGGATGATACATGGTATATAAAATTAGATTAATGGGAAGTATAACATGAGATATTAGACAATATTATTATCATGACTATTTTGAGGGTCATAAAATAAAGAGGTGATAGTTGATACTATATTCATTTGAGATATAATTGTGTAACAACAAGATAATTGGTTAAAAAACAATAAAATATTTATTATTAGAGAGATATATATTCAATATATTTGATTAATATTCTGAAACATTATGTTGATGATGAATAAGAATAGTGAAATATCATCCTTTTATTTGTAATTTATTATTAATTCAAAGAATATGATTAAGTATTCATGCCTATGATATCATTGTATTGTTTTCAATAAGGATGAGAATATGTAGGTGGGTTGATTTATACATGTTGAATAAGGATATCAAATACATTATATCGAGGATGGTGTAATACATTAGTACTGCCAACAATACTTCATGCAAGTAAAATTGAAATATTCTATTTGAAAAGGGTTTTTTGGTCAGTTATAGATCTTGATATCTTCAATTTGATGCATTCATTTTTTCTAGTTGGTGCTAGGAGTATCAATTAATTTATATTCCCATGTGAGATCATTATGTTTATAATCAAATCAGAGAAGTGTGTGAATTTCGTAAGAACCACCATAGACTAGAGATACATTCATCAATCTTGGAGGTGAAAATTGTTATGAAAACATAGTGTGACTTATTATATTTATTTTCTATATGTATTTGATGCAGTAAAACAAAATTATATTTGAGATAATGAGAGTGTGATCCATTTCTCAAATAATAATAGTGGTGGGAGAGGGGGAACGTTTTTAATTGTTAATAAGTCACTGAAATGCCCTGACCCAATGGAGCTTGAGCTACAACCACTCAAATACCACCTCTAATAGGATAGGGGATAGAGACTAGTTTTGGGTAGAAATATCACAAATATACAATTGCACACATCTCCATTCCCATATAATGATGGCATGTAATGAAACTAATAAAAATTCATGCATACATCTATAATCCCACAATTAGAGTATCACATAATGTAATTTAATTAACAAAAAGTAGAAAAATACAAGCCTACCCAAACTAGACAATATTGTACAACTTGTATAGAAAGAGGGGACTACATTCAAAAGTAACACTTATATGAACCATGGAATGTCTATACCAAAATAAGATCCAGATACTCCATTTTATCCAAATTAAATGCAAAATATTCAACATTTTAAATAACACAAGACATGTGTGGATAGACATATTTATAGGTGATTATAAAAAAACCTATTTGGACACATTGATATTATAATACATAAATCACCAAGTGTAGTCATCTCATCAATCATAGGTATTTCAAACATGATATGAGACATACCAATAACCACAGATATCCAGAATATACTAATTATAGACTCCATGTATCAAAAGGTCTCAAGAACTACTAGAAATAGAACTACTACTAGGTTTTTACGTAATGATTACCTAGGAGGAAATACTCCTCAAGCTACAATGCCACTGAAGAAACTCATCCTAGAGGTCATTATCATCTGGGAGATATCACTCTGTGAGCCTTCTCATCCCATATAGAACTCAACTGGTAGATAACACATATCGGGAATTTCTATGCTGATTGAACATCGCCACTGTCCCAGATGGCATAAATTAGAGAGAACACATTTGTCAGGAAGAGAAATATAGAAATTGACACTAGAAAATGAGTGAATTTGTTCAATGTTCGCACATCATATGACTAATAACTCATCAAAAAGATCATATATCAATACACATATAGTTTTGAACACCTTGAGACTCATTGGGGGATACCAAACCCCATTGGAAACATCCTCATTGATAGTGTATCCACACCCATATAATTGTTCTTCACCCCAATTTCAAAAACCCTACATATGGAATCATTAATGAAATGAGTATTTCTTTGGGAATCCTAGAGGGAAACATTCTCCAAGACCCTAAGGGGTTTAGAATAAGAAGAATTAAATGAATCATTCCAAATTAATGGAAATCCCCCACAACCTACTGATCAACAAGATGTTATAGTTAGGTCACCTTCTATAACAATAATGAGATTCTACACCAAACCCTCATAAGAACGGGCCAAAGTGATTAGCCTCAAAAAGTACTATTTTAAGTAAGTCAAAACAATCTCACTAAGAATCCAAAATGAAATGAATTAGGACTCAAACCTATTTTCAGTGGAGTACAAGATATTTCCCACAAAGCCTGGACCTTACCATATCTCAAACTACAATGGAATTCACTTTTCTGTAGTACGAGCTATTTACTAAGGGTAAAAGACATGTATATATCATCCTAGGACTTGGTGTTCTATTATTCCCATTCCTGTGTAATTATGTGAGTTCTAATATAACAACCTGTGTACACCTCTCCATGCCTATGTACATATGTCCATGTTTGATTACACGACTCTACATGTATACTCTATCCTCCTATGTACTTCTAAAGTACACATCATGTGTTTCCATAAGTCCACCTATGTTTTTACTCCCTGTACATCAAGATCCATCAACTATTATTATCATGAAATGTGACTTGGTACACATAAAATGTCACACTACATGGCCTACTGGGTGTGTACCACTTTTAGAAGATGTTCTGATCAGAAAAGGCTCACACGACATGTTACATGTGTCGCACAGTGTGTGATACTTGTCACTATGAAAAAGACCTACTGCCATATAGAGTATACATCACATCTTGTGTTCTTAAGGATACACACCATATATTATAAAATTTAATATATATTATATAATACATTAAAAATATTATCAATAAAATTTTCAGTAATTGATTTCATTTGGAAATCATATTTTACGTTGCAGAGATGAGGTAGACTGACCCAACTCTCCATTGTTATCATGATTCACACCATATCCACTATTTTGGAAACACTCTCCATTATTCTTAATCAGTTATAAATTCCAAAACTGCTATCATGAACTCTAAATCCATTCATGGGTCTACTACCATCATAATATACCACAACTATAATGTCAAATCATTATCCCAAACCCACAGTGGTGATCTGTAGTGCCAAAACCGAATACACAATGATCGTTTTCCAGGTATTCTTTAAATCGTTGTCCAAATGAAAATAAAAATGATTAATTAATGTTGAACATGGGTTGAAATGAAAAAAAATAATTAGTAATGGACTTTTGAAAATGTTCATGTTGGAATCGACTCATTATCATTGGAAATGAATGAAGATGAATAGTGTAAACCTAGTCAAAATAAATTTTAATAATGTTGAAGGATAATGAAATTAATATAATCTTATGATCGGCATGAGAATTAATATGATAGTTGATTAATTAGATTTCATCATGTGGTCATCAAAATCATATAAATACTGACAAAACAACATCCTACCATTATTTGGATCATTATATGACGAAGGAATTTTTTATTTCATTGTTAATAACAAGATCTGAAAGTTTCATTGTCATTAGAGTTCCATAATGTTCTCTAATAATTTATCCATGATACTAATACTTACCAATGTTCCTCCATGCTCTCCTCTATAACACTTATGTTTTGAGCCTGTACTTTTGAATTGGAAATAAAAAGTTATTTATAGAGGAATAACAAGACTTCTATGTCAACATGATAAATAAATAAATTTAATTAACATATTTTTTTATAGAAATTTTTATCCAAATTCTAGATTAGGAAGAATATTATGTTGTGATATAGATAAAACCTGCATTCTGAACAATAAAATGTTCTCATATTTCTATTACATGTCTATATTTGGGAGTTATTCTCACTTTTTAGGAAAAAAAAAGTATGTGACATTGACATATATAATGTTTTTTAAAAATCACTTCCGAGATCACCAAGAAATGGAATATTTTACTATCTTAGGACTTAGTCCCAGAAATATTACAATGTCCCAAATGAAAAATCCTAAAAAATTATAGTCACACAGATTGAATAGCCCACCCTCTCAGAGAGCCACAAATAAATAGTGATCGTAATAGATGATAGGGTCAGAAAGAGCCTATTTGAGGTTAATCATCATGCAGTGTAGGACCATGTATTTTTCTAGTCAGTGGAGACCAATAATGGTTAGGTGAATCTAGTATATACATTCATGGGTAATATGTGGATGTGAATGAGTTTTATGTGTCTTATACTTTTTGATAGGTTCCTTTATTAGAATATGATCTTTTAAGGATTGTTTTTTGATGATATTTAAATTGAGACACAATTCTAGATCTTGAGTAATGACTGTAACACCCAAAGATTCCATTGTAAGCTTCTCTTTGAATAATACAGTGGTGTTTGTTGTACGCAACTTCGAGTTCTAAAACAGACCACAACAAATAAAACTAGATGTTAGGAATAGTAATACCCACTTTCTGAAATTTTATACATTTTATCATTCAAAATGGACTTCATTTTTTAATTCAGAATATCGAAATTATCTTAGAGTGGATTTTTGGTACTTTTCTGATAACTTTCATATTTTGATGAATAGTGGAAATTACTAAATTTTAATTAAAAACAACTTTTTTAATCAAAATATTTAATAGTGATAAATTATGAATTTGGGTGGTTTTGAAGTATATTTAGAATATATTTTTACCATTTAATCACATTTTGGTCATGGGAAATAATTTCACATTTAAAACGGACATAAACAAGTGTCAATCTTTTGATAGTTATTGTTTCATAAAAACATGCTTTTTGATTGGTTAGCTGGAATTAATTTTAAATTAATTTCTCCCACTTCTGTGTTTTGAATTTGGAAAAATGGATTCCATATTTGGAATTCGGATGCCCAAATTGTGTAAATAGGTAACTCTTATTTTTAGACATATTGAATAATTACATCGGTAAAGATTTTATTTACCATGGTTAAAGGGAAAATCTGGTAAATAAGGGTAAAAAATTAATATTATAATAAAATTAAATTACCCTAAAACGTGTCCTAACACTATTTTTTTATACATGTCCGACCATGAGAATATTTGGTTCGATTTTGGGACCCCATGGATCCACTTGTAAGTGACAATGACACATTATATTAATAATGTTAAAGTAAATACAAAAATGACATAATCATATATTTTTATGAAAAAAAAATTTACATAGGGTTATATATGTTATATTTTAGACTATTAATATTCATTAGAAATATAAAACAATTTCATACATAATGGTATTTTATTTATAATTTTTAGACATTGAATTTTTAAATTTATTTATGACACAATAATGATGCAGTATTTTCATAATTAATGAATGAATCAACTAATTAGTATCATAAATGATAAAATAAATATATTTTGAAAGCTTTGTTTCCATAAACTAATTTTATTCGATAATATGACATGTTATGATTTCTTAAATGAATTTCGTTAGAATTAATAAAGGTGTTAAAACTTTAACAAAAATTAATTATTAAATATTATCAAAATTGACATAAATGAGTTTTTAAAACAAATATTATATTATTAATTGATATTATATTCTTAAAAACCTATGGTTCGGCCAATGGACTTATATAATGATTGGTTTATCATTAATTGGCCTCTTGGAGGTATCTTGGAAATATTTAGTATGTTTTTTAAAAATATAATATAAAAATAGAAAGTTACATGGTAAATGTCAAACTAGTTAACTAAGAGTTAAATATAAATGATACGGTTAATATATTGAACCAAACCTGTCTAAAATCTATAAGATGGAATTATTTCGAACCATACCCACCTTAGACATTGAATAATCCACTTCTGAGCTATTAGAAACTGAATATGAATATATTATAAAATAATACTTTTTGTTTTTCCTTAAGATCCCCTCCTCCCACTTATAAAAGGACACCACTTCTAACCAATTATTCATATCATAAATGCCTTTTGGTTCAGTCAACCCCTACCCAATTATCGAATAACCTTCCCTCCTTTCATCATAGAGGCCTTACATTAGTCATAAATTCAACCTATGGAGACATTTTGATCAAATCAAAAGGAAGAACCTGAAGAAGAGATAATGTTTTCACCACCCTCTTTTAAGTTCCTTTCTTCTTCAACTTCTTCATTATTTTTTTATTTCCATTATAAAATAATAACTCCAGTATCTTCTATATACTATGATGTTATTATAAACATGGTATAACCATATTCATTATTCTATCCATACTTTGAATGACATGTCAGTATACGTGCGTACGTACGGCTTACCGTCTCCATGTCGAGGTGTAATTGTTATTCAAAACATTATTATTTGGATGGGTATGATAATGATGTGTAATTGAAGTAAATAATAAATATAAAATTATAATGATTCTTTATATATGATATACCATCCAATTATATAATATTTTCATATCAAAAGAATGATATTGTCACTAGTGCGTACGTACGAACTTCCGTCTCCACGAACACGATGAGATTCATTCCCCATCATATCCATTCAAGTATAATTCTCATTTTATTATTAAAAATAATGTTTATGGATTTGATATCATTCTGGATATGAAAAAGATACAACCTATCCAAAACAGAAAATGCTTCTGTAACAAAACATTTAAAATAAAATGAGTAAGTTAACACCCGAAACGACGATAATACTAAGATATTATTAACAAAGAAATGTTAAAAGATCATATATGATATCATATTAATGTATATGATACATGTATCAATTAAGAAATATTATTTTGCCATTATATAGGAGGTTAAACAAACCTCGACCAAAGAAAAATAAAAGGTAAGGGTTAATTCTACAATCTCTCCATTATCCGAGATTGTTTATACGTAATTTTCTACTGGGACCTCTTTATCATCCACATCCATGTTTCTTAAAAATGTATTTCAAATCATTCTTAATATTTTAATGAATATGGGATAAAGTCATTTATACCCTTGTTTTGATTTTTATAAGATTTTTATAAAGGAATCTTTCCATTGTTTTCTAAACAAGTTCCTTTTTAACCTCTTCGACAGAATTAAGGTAAGAATGTATTTTTTTAATTTAGACGGCGGCTGCAGCTATTTTCCACCATTATAAAATCGCCGAAGCTTCCCTTACAAGCTTATAAGAATATTTTAAAAGTAAATGTTTTATTTTATAATAATGTGTCTTTTAAATGAAGCTTCCCTTACAAGCTTATAAGAATATTTTAAATGTAAATGATTTATTTTATAATAATGTGTCTTTTAAATGATTTCAAAATAAATATTTTATGAATTTGTGAAAGGTACACTTTATCAAGATCATAATTTTAAATGTTTTAATGATTTATCATTCTAAATCTTTTTAATTAACTTCCATGTTTTCAAAATGATTTTATGGAATTATTTTTATGGACATGAATTTTTTTAAATGAAATTTATTTTCAAAAGTTTCAAAGTGGTATGGTACACTTTGGTTCATAAATCTCTTTTAAATTACTTCTTTTATAAAAGTGTGACATTTCAATGATTTCAAAAAAGAGATATTTCTCCCAATTAGTTTTGATTTCATTTATGTCAACATCCTTTGATGAATTTTAAGCTTATTTGATGTTGATTTATTATGATACAAAACATCCTTATTGTATAGAAGGTTTTGTGATATGTTTGACTGTGGATGTGTTATTTTTATACCATTCATTGTTTATGGAGAATGTATTGACACTTCGTATTCTAGTTTTAATATGAATGTTTATGTGATGTTTAAACATGTTCATATGAGAAATACATTGGACATAGTAAGTGACGGGTGGATCCCGATATATCCCCTCGATGCATCGATAGGTCTCATGAGACAAACTAGTGTCTTGGCACAAGCCCTTGACAAAACATTATTTGTACTCTTGGAACAAGGCCTTGACTATGTGGTTATGTTAGTCTGGTATTATGCATTCCATCATTATGAATGTAGTTAGTTATATTGTCTGAGATTATTCGACTATTAGAATAACCATGTGAAAAAGTAAATGACATTAATTCATTTTATGTTTTCCATATTATGTTTAAGTTCATGGTTAAAAGGGTTTTTTAGTTTTACATTGCCTTAAATTTTTCTTCTTATTTATGAATGTTTCCCCTGTGTTTTTATCCTTAATGAGTATCTAAGCTCACCCCTTTCTATGTTTTATTTTTATAGGATTCCAAGAAGTGTATTGTGATTGATATGCAGGTTTAATCCGAGGTTATAATGGAGTTCACGAAGTATTATATATGTTGTTTTGTATGTTAATAAGTGTAATGTAACATTCATGTATGTAATATATTTTCCAAGACTGCTGGATTGATCGGTCCTTCAGGACTTGATTCCTTATAATCATGACAATGTATTAAAATAATGCACTGAATCTCGATAACTTGGGTCAGGGCGTTACAGTTCGTATCAAAGGACATTTAGAAATAAGCTTGGAAGCTAGATTTAGATAAACTCTAATTATAGCATAATGACCTATGATAGACTTTGAGGATTAGTATAGAAGAAATTCATAGAATTTTGGTAATGTAGAGAATTTTTGAGTTTTCCAAGAAAATACATCCCTGTCTGGATACGAGCAGGTAGAGGTGGCTCTGGCACAGATGTACCTAAGGGTAAAACACAAAAACAACACTTTGAGCTAGACTCGAACAGGAACTGGTGCCCAAGAATGAGTCTTGCTACACTCTTGGTTACGACACTCCTGGGGGATATGCTTAGGATAATTCTCATTTTCGTTACAAATCATTATGAATGGTTTATGAGTATATACGTTATCAATGAAAAAATCTTTATGATTATGGATTATATCTATAAACCGTTCAATTTACGTTAGGTATTTTACAAGTTCGGAATTATTCATTGCAATTCATAAAATGGTGTATTTTATGACATTGTATAGAAATGATGCCTAATAGAAGGAATGTGACCTCCAGAAATACGTATGATCCAATGAGTAATAAGGATTATATAATTCACGATATTATTCCATCATTTAGAAGGGAAATAGTCTCCCATGTATTATCAGCATATGAAGAAATTGTATCATATGTTAATAATATAAGTAAAAAATTCTCTAAGTCCTATGGATTTGAAGGGAAGCAGGAGAAGAAAATGATGGAAGAGAAAAAGATGGATAAAAGGAAGCAGGAAAAGAAGAATTTTTCCATATGTGATAACTGTGGGAAGAAACACCCTGGAACTTTCCTGAAGGGAATGGATGTTTTTTATAAGTGTTGAGAAAAAGGACACCATATACGTGACTGAAAGGGTAAAAAAAAGCTTTAAATGTACAATGATTCATCTGCAAGGAGTTGGGACACTACGCAAACCAATGTCCAAATCATCAGAGTTTGCCCCAAATGATTATATTGGATAATAATCATGGTATGATACTACAACAGATGAGGAGGAATGATTAGTGTTCTTATGTTGTTATTAGATAATTATGTAATTTGAGTATTGTATCAACAATGTACTGGTTATAATAATTATGTTGTATAAAATGATTGTACTACAGTACTATTTCATTAAGGACTTGAGATTTTGTGGAACCAAGGAAAGTGACTCACTAGGAGGTTAAATTTATGGAAAACATATGGTTGAGAGAAAGATAAACCATAATATGGTTCTAATACCGAGGTAATTATTTTGGAATAATTAAGGATTGAATTGGAAATATTATATTCGATATTCTTGACTACCTTGAAACTTGTTAATGATTTGTATATTCCATCATTATTGGAGTTCAGAACATTTTTTGAAAGGAGTATATCCAGTATTCTATTAGAAATAAGGGATCATGAATGTAATCAATAAGGTTTTATGGTAATTCAGGATGTTACAGTGTTTTAAAAGAATACATGATGAAGATGTTCACATGTTATTAAGAAGAAAAAAGGATATTCATTGTGCTTAACTTCTTTATAAATTCTGGACTGTGAGTTTGGATAGAAGTATAATGGATAATTCTAGTTTTAGATTATTTTTGGATTTCTATTAAAGGACAACCTGGAGGTCGGGCGACAACCCGTCGCATCCGGCAAGGCCATCAGACTTAAACCTGCAACTGAAGGGCGACAAGGGTGTATCACCTACCACTAGCCCACTTGATATCCGGGATTTAATAATTTAGTTTTATTAAAAAAATATTTTATATGGATTATAAATTAATTTTTTAAAACTATACGAATAGGATAAATAGAATATTATTTTCAAGTTCTATTACCTTTTAGATTGAAAGATGAGTTTGTGGTAGAAATTAGTTAAAGGATGGGACTCTATTTGTCAAGTATATATTTTTCTTCTTCTATTATTCTATGAAGATATAAATTCTTATACTTTAGTGAAGGGATCATTAAACCAAAAATATGTTATCTTAATACAATATGTTTTGTTAAACCGATGGTATTTTAAATCATCATAGATTGATGAACTTAAGGCTCTCAATTTTACTCTTTTTATGATTGATGACCTCAATAACTACCTATAAATATATGATTTTTTTCTCCAATTATATGTCTCTAATTTCCACCAATTTTCTCCTAATTGAGATCATAATTTGGCGATGACCCTTTTATTTCCCTTTTCCTCTTATTAAGACTAAATTTTATTAACCTAATTTCCGACGTGGGTTTTCCCAATGGTATTTTATATTTTCAACCATTTATTTTTGAAAAATATTTTCAAATTGTGAGGACAAAATTTATTGAATTATGTTAGAATATAACACCCCAATCATCCATGATATGCTTCTCTTTGAATAATATAGTACCGTGTGTTGTATGCAACTTTGAGTTCTAACACACACCACAACCAATCAAACTACCCGTTAAGAATAGTAATACCCCCTTTTGGAAATTTTATACATTTTAATTTTCATAATGGTATTCATTTTTGAATTCTTAATATTGAAATTATCTTAGGGTGACTTTTTGGTACTTTTCTGAAAACTTTCATAATTTGATGAATAGTGAAAATTACTAAATTTTAATTAAAAACCACCTTTTGAATCGAAATAATTATTAGTGATAAATAATTAATTTTAGTGGTTTGAAGTTATATTTGGAATATATTTTTACCATTTAATCTAATGTTAGTCATTGGACATAATTTCACATTTAAACCGGGCATAAACAAGTGTCAATCATTTAATAATTATTGTTTTTTTAAAACATGTTTTTTGTTTTGACAATGGGAATCAATTTTAAATTTTTTTCTGCCACTTCTATGTTTTGAATTTGAAAAAATTAATTCCATAATTGGAATCAGGATTCCCAAATTGTGTAAATAGGTAACTATTATTTTTATACATTTTGAATAATTACTTCGGTAAATATTTTATTTACCATGGTTAAAGGGTAAATCTGCTAAATAAGATTAAACATTTAATATTATAATAATATTAAATTACTCTAAAACGTGTCCTAACCATATTATTTGATAAATTTCCAACCATGTGATTATTTGGGTCAATTTTGGGACCCCATGGATCCAATTGTATGTGATAATGACACATTATATTAATAAAGTTAAAGAAAATACAAAAATGACATAAACATATATCTTTTTGTAAAACAATTATTATATAGGGATATATGTGTTTCATTTTTTACTATAAATATTAATTAGAAATATAAAAATATTTCCTACATAATGGTATTTTATTTATAACTTTTAGACATTTAATAATTAAATTTATTTATGACACAATAATGATGCAGTATTTTCATTATTAATGAAAGAATCAAATAATTAGTATTATAAATGTTAAAATAAATATAATTTGAATGTTTTGACTCCATAAAATACGTTTATTGGTTATTAGGACATGTTATTATATCTTAAATGAATTTTATTCGAATTAATAAAGTTTTTACGACTTTAAAAAAATCAATTATTAAGTATTGTGAAAATTGACATAAATGAGTTTTTAAAACAAATATTGTATTATTAATTGATATTATATTCCAAAAAATCTAGTGTTAGGCCAAAGGACTTAAATAATGATAGTTCTATCATTAATATACCAATTTGTGGTTGCATGAAAGTATATAGTAAGTTTATTAACCATATAATATAAAAATACAATGTGACATGGTAAATGTTAAACTATTTAACTAAGAGTTAAATATAAATGATAAGGTTAATATAGTGACCCAAAAATGTATAAAATCTATTGGATGCAATTATTTAGACCCATACCCACCTTAGACATTGAATAATACACTTTTAATTCATTAGAAACCTAATATGAATTTATTATAAATCAATAATTAATGTTTTTTCTAAAAATCCCCTCTACTCCCTTAAAAAAGGACAACACTTATAACCAATTCTTCATACCTTCAAAACTTTTTGGATTGGAAAAACCCTGCCCAATTATCCTCTTAGCATCCCTAAATTCACCCTAGAGGACTTCCTTTAGTCATAAAGCTAACCAATGGAGCCCTTTTGATCAAATCAAAAGAAAGAACCCGAAGTAGAGGTAATGTTTTCACCACCCTTTTTCAAGTTCCTTCCTTCTTCAACTTATTCTTTCATCGTTATTTCCATTATAAAATAATAACAATAGTATCTTCTATATACTGTGATGTTGTTATAAATATGGTAAAACCATATTCAGTATTCTATCCATCCTTTTAATGACATGTCAGCATACATGCGTACGTACAGCTTACTGTTTCCATGTCATGGTGTAATTGTTATTCAAAACAGTATTATTTTGATGGGTATGATAATGATGTGTAATAGAAGTAAATAATAAATATAACATTATAATTATTCTTTATATATGATATAACATCCAATTATATATTATTTTAATATCAAAATAATGATATTGTCGCTCGTGCGTACGTACGGACTATCATCCCCATGAACGCGATGAGATTCATTCCCCATCATATCCATTCAAGTATACTACTCATTTTATGATTGAAAATAATGTTTATGGACATGATATAATTTTGGATATGAATAATATAAAACCAATCCATAACAAACAAGTCTTATGTAGAAAAACATATAAAACAAAATGAGTAAGTTAACACCTGAAACAACGATAATACAAAGATATTATTAACAAAGCATTGTTAAAAGATCATATACGATATCATATTAATGTATATGATTATTGTATAATTTAGTGACAATTATTTCACCATTATACAGGAGGTTAATATACCATCGACCAAGAAAAAATCCATGGTAAGGGTTAATTCTACACTCTCGGCATTATCCGATGTTGTTTATACATAATTTTCTACTAGGACCTCTTTATCATCCACATCCATGTTTCTTAAAAATGTATTTCAAATCATTCTTACTATTTTAAAGAATATGGGTTAATGTCATTTATACCCTTGTTTTATTTTTTATAAGATGTTTATAAAGGAATCTTTCTTTCGTTTTCCAAATAAGGTCCCTCTTAACCTCTTCAACAGAATTAAAGTAAGAATAAATTTTTTTTAAATTATACAGCGGGTTCGGCTATTTTCCACCGTAATGAAATAGTTGAAGCTTCCCTTACAATATTATAATAATATTTTCAAAGTAAATGTTATATTTTATTATTATGTGACTTTTAAATGATTTCAAAATGAATATTTCAAGATTTTGTGAAATGTACTCTTTATCATGATCATAATTTTAAATGTTTTAAAGATTTATCTTTCTAAATATTTGTAATTAATGCCAATTTTTTTCAAAATTATTTTAAGGATTTATTTATATGGAAATAAATGTTTTGAAATGATATTTATTTTTAAATGATTAAATTTTTATGTGACACTTTGATTCAAATATGTCATTTAAATTACTTATTTTATAAATGTGTGTCTTTTCAATGATTTCAAAAAGATATATTTCTCTCAAATAATTTTGATTTCATCTATGTCAACATCCTTTGATGGATTTTAAGCTTATTTGAATATGATTTATAATGATATAAAACTTCTATATTGTATTGAAGGTTTTTTGATAGGCTTGACTGTGGATGTGTTATTTTTATACCATTCATGGTTTATAGAGAAAGTATTGAAATTCTGTATGCTAGTTTTAATACGAATGTTTATGTTATGTTTAAACATGCTTATATGAGGAATGCATTGGAATTTTTAAGTGATGGGTGGATCCCTCTATAGCTCCTCGATGCATCGGTAGGTCTCATGAGACAAACTATTGTCTTTCCATAAGGCCTTGAAAAAATATCATTTCTAGTCATGACACAAGGCCTTGACTCTGTGGTTATGATAGTTTGGAATTACGCATTCTATCATTATGAAAGTGGTTAGTGATATTGTATGTAATTATTTGACTATTATAATATCCATGTGAATAAGTAAATGGGGTTAATTCATTTTATTTTTTCCACATTATGCTGATGTTCAAGTTTAAAAAGCTTTTGTTTTAGTTATACATTGCCTTAAATGTTTGCTCTTATTTAGTTATGTTTTCTTTGTACTGTTATCCTTACTGAGCATCTAAGCTCACCCATTTCTATGTTTTATTTTTATGAGGATTCCAAGAAGTGTATTGTGATTGATATAAAGGGTCAATCAAAGGGAATAATAGCATTCGTGACGGATTATTTATGTTTTATTGTATGTTATGAAGTGTAATGTAACATTCATGTATGTAATATATTTTCCAAGACTGCTAGACCGATCTGTCCTTTGGGACTTGATTCCTTGTAATCATGCCAATGTATTAAAATAATGCACCAACTCCGGGAAACTAGGGGTCGGGGCATTACAATGACCTCCCATGTTGTATGTTGGGTGAGATATATATGATTTACTTTCTGATAAAAAGGGGAATGTTTTGAGGTAACCTTTCTACAAGGAATATATTATACTAGTCATAGATTTTCATTGTAAAATTTTGATAATACATGGGACCTAGTTAGTTAAAGTGTAATACTATTGTTGATGAGGGTTTATATTATAATCTACTACATAGATAACATCTAATATTTTCCATGATTTGTGTTCATTACGTGGACTAATTAGTGATGGTGTGGTTCAGTGTGTATGAAAGGCTAGCTATTATGAGTCCCTCTATAGATTTCCTCACATTATTTCAAAATATTTGATCAACCATGGGACATACCTACTGAAATTTTTGTTAAACCTATATGAAAAATTTTATATCATAATGACTTTTTTAGAAATCCATAACATCATAGGTAAATAAAGAATAGGACATTTTCATATTTATCAATATTTATAAATAAAAAATTTATATTACTTTAATGGGAATGATATGTTCAATGGAGTACCCAATACGCAACAATGACTTTCTTTGAAATATTATGTTGCATGCTAATAATAAAATAATATTATTTTTAATGGTATTTAATGCCTTGTCGTTGTAATGGCAGGAATGAAGAGAACTAACTTCAAAATTATTATATATATTTTTCAATTTTTTTTACTTTTATCCAATAAATGTTTGAGGCTTAAAATACGAATGAATCATATTTTAAGAATAAATATTCTAATATTCTTTAAATGGTTAATTAACCGCCATTTGATGGGGAACCCTTTTTAAATCCACTTGTGGACAATTTTATATGTCATATTTGTCCAAATAAAATCCTTCTTTATAATTGGGATATCAAAATTTACATTGTGTAGGTTTTTGTTATTTTATTTTGATAAAGACAATTTTTAATGAATAAGTGAAAAATCTTGTATTATAATTCAAAACCTCTTTTTAATCTAATTTATTTATATGATTAGATCATTTTTTGAATTGGTTATAAAGCGAAATTAGAATATATTTTTACCATTTAATCTAATTGTGTTCATTGGAATTAATTTCACTTTGAAATTAGACTTAAACTGTGTCAATCTTTTAATAGATATTGTTTCTTAAAAACAGACTATTTGTTTTGACAACGGGAATTAATTATTAAATTACTGAAACTTATATGTTTTGAATTTTGTAAAATAGAAATCATTTTGAAATATGGAATATCAAATATAGTTTAGGGTGAATGTTTCATATTTTTCTGAAAAACATCAATTTTTTTGAATAGTGAAACAACTAAGTGGTAGTTAAAAACGGATTTTTCATTTAAATGAAACTTTACCACTTCTATGATTTGAATTACAAAAATCTGAAATACATGTTTGTAATTAAGATGTAAAATTTAGTTTAATGGGAATAAAATAATTTTCTGGTGAATAGTAACTGTTATGTTTTATTAATCGCGATTAAAGGTAATTACTGTAATTTAAGCTAAATATAGTGCTATAATAATATTAAATGACCATTACACATGTCCTACCTTTATTGGATGAGTGATGGATGACCATGAATATCCATGGGTCAACTTGGGGACCCCATGGCACCACATTGGTAGGAAAATGACATTAATAACTATTTTTTTAAAGTAAAAATAAAAATGTCACAAACATGTATTGTTTTACTAAAAAACATACATGGGGCTATAGATGTAATATTTATGATTATAAATATTAATTAGAAAGATAAATAAATTTACCACATCATGATATATTGTTTTTAATTTTTATACACTAAATAAATAAATTTATTTATGACAATATGATGATGTAGTGATTACCTCATTAATGAACGATTTAAATAAAATAAGAAGATAAGATAAAATCTAAGACATACACTTATCAAAAACCTATTTTATTGGTGGATTTAAAACCCTTATCTCCTTACCCTCAAAATATATAATTTTTTGACCTTTAATATCAGAAAATAATTTTATAATAAACTAACATTTCAAGATATTTCAAGAGTGCCCCTCCCCCCTCTTATCAAAGGCCCCCATCTCTACCTGTTTACCCACACCTCTCAAGCCTTTGTCTCAACCTAAATCGGCTCATTTTATCTCTCCAAATCCCTATCCTCATCCTAGAAGCCTTACCGTAGTCATAAAGCTCTTCAAAAACACTTTTGGTTCAAACCAATGGGAGTTACCTGATTTAAAGGTAATGTCCTCTCTTATGTTATTTGTGTTTTATTTTTCTCCTCCAACCCACTAAACTTTTTTAATCCCTTCATTTTTTAACAAAAAAAGTATTTTCAATACACTTGGATGTTGTTATGTGAATGATTCGAGCAATACTTAGACACACCTTCGTCTAATGGTTAAAGAACATACTGTTTCTATGGATGGCGAATTTCTGCCTCATGAAACGATGATTGTTCAATCTCCTATTAACACCTTTCATGGTGGACATTAAGATGTCAATCTATTTATATATGATATATATTATGTATATATTTTCCTTATGCTTTTTTATTTCTCATTTATGGCCTTCATTTATGGTTTCCATTATGGGTAAACGCGATATATTCATTTTAGGAAGTACGGACTACCGCCCACTCAAAGTGATTTGATTCTTTAATGCCATATCTAGGAGGTATAAAGGATACATTTAATGATATTATATATGATATTATACTGGATTTATAATATACCTCAATATAATTATTATTTCATTCACTTAAATATGAAATAGAAATGAAAGTAGTGTTCAAGCGTACGTACGGCTTACCGTCTCCATTAACGGTGCATTTCATTTCTTACCTCTAAATGTTATGTAATATTATAAATGCATCTATATAATGGATATATATGATATATATGATATCTAAATCATGAATATAATTACTAATATAATGGATATCTTACCACATGAACAACTTGTAATTATAAGTAGATTATTTTTGACTTAAGTACCAATGATCGACAAAACGACTGTTATTAACATAAATAATTACAGAATGTTAATAAAATGGTAATAAATGATATAAAAGGAATAATTAGCTTAAAAAAGGCTCTTACGAAAGTATAATTTAACTCTAGTTTATTATTCGGGAATTTAAATAATGATCGAGTCAAGTCGGACACAAGGTAAGGGATCCTACGTCTCTCTTTCTTTTAAAGTACCCTTTTTATGTCAATTTTTTAATGCTCCTCTTTATTATGATGGGGGATGTTATTTTATATCTCTATTACTGTACCTTTTATGTTCATTTGATGAGATATAATATTTTATCTCATCAAACAATTTTTGGATGTTTTAAGTGGCGTTGTTAGGCTGCCAAATTTTCGTAAGGGGTTTCTTATCTAACTTTTAATTCTGTGTGATTTCCATTGTTCGCCACTTATTTATTGCATGTGGTGTATTGTGTACTTCCCATTCATATATATTATCATGATTATATTTATATTCATGGTATTATGTGATTAATTTTGGGTTTATTATCTTTTTTTTATACGACTCGATTGATCACGATGAGGTAAGGGGTTATTATCTCACTTTTTATTCCCGTGAGATTTATGCCACCTTTGCCAACACTTCATTTGAGTGGTGTATGTCATACCCATTATTCTACTTTTTGTGTAATATAATTTCTTTTATGAGTATTTACATCAATTTTTTATAGTACTTCTTTCACTGGGTGTACATTTTGAAAGTTACCCAAGTTTGTAAGGGAACCTTTCACCCTCCTCTTTTTAAAAAGACTTATGTATGTTATGTCTTTCAATTTATATCTTCTTGTTTTGGGATATGCTCTTCTATATAATTATTTATGTAAATTTTATGTACAAGTGATGAGATACCATTATCTCTCTCATGAACTCATTTTATTAGTTTTAATGTGACGCCGTTAGGCTGTCGAATTCTTTCAAGGGAACTTCTTAACTAAATTTCAATCCTTTGGATTAAACTTGTACTCCTTAAATATGTCATGTTATGAATATGTTTGAATGACTCTGACTGTTTTACAATTAATATCCACTTATATTAGGTGTATTTATATTTTTCACACATAAATTATATAATTGATTGATCCTTAATCTAAGGATACCGTCTTTGTAAGGAAATTCATCTCAATCTCTTTTCATTGCGGCTTATTTTGATCTAATACAAGAATTTATTTTTTATTCTTTATAAAACACCTTTGACATTTCATTTCATTCAATCGGAATCTTTTCTACTAATTGTTTTACTAAATGAAAAAATGAATGTTTGTTTTAATGTACGTGGTGACAATAACCTTTTCCGCCACCGCGAGTACTATTTGACCATTGGCTTCCTTAATAAGCTGTAATGTTTTTAAAAGAAATTAAATATCATATTCTCTTTTATGAATTTTGGTATTGAAATTGGTTTTGATAATGGATTTTTTTATGTCAATATATTTAAGTGATATATTTTGATTGAAATGTGGAAATGTTTTCTTTCCATTATATTTGTTTTATATATTATGATTTTGTAATGGTACCTGGTCATTTGACGGGTGGTTACATGATAAACCAAATAATGGGTGGTGCCATAAATACTAGGATCGGTGGTTATATTATAACCTCTAATGCATTGGGTATCGAAGTCGGTCGTATTGCTATTCCATGTAGTGAATTGTGTGGAATTTGACCGTATGGTTATTCCATTTACGTATGTTTATGTCCCAAGCTATCTTTATATGTTATGTGTTCCTTATATGGGTTTTATGATAATAATTTGGTTACAAAGGTTACGTAGTGATCTTGTATTCAGTGAAGAGTATTTACTACTTCATAAAGGTGAAAAGTATTACTTTGATAAAGTATTCAGGGTTTACTTGTTGTTTTGGAAAAAATAACAGTTTTCCTTCTTTGGGTATCCTTTACTGGGCTTTTTATGCTCATCCCAAGTTTTTGAAATTTTTTCCATAGGACGTAAAGATGAATAGGGTCAAGGATGGGATCAAGGAAAGACATGTTATCTAAAACATGGAACTAGACATGTTTGTTTAAGAGTTTTTATTTTGTGGACACTTAGAAGAAGTGTCTACTTTGTAATATTTTGAGATGCAATAGTTATGTCCTAATCCTCTAAAACACTAAACCAGAAAAGATACTCAATGTGAATTATTCATTTAATGCAAGAATATGTAATGTAATAAGTCTGGGTCATTATAGTTTGTATCAAAGGTCGGTTTAGATAAATTTAGAGTTTAGGGTATTCTTTAAGCATAAGTGACATTACCATAATGGTTGAGATTTCAGAAAGAGTCATAGTTTTAGATAAAGGGAATGAGTAAGTATATCTTAGTGTTTATCTTCCTCATTAGAACATGATAATTTTGTCGATATACTCACACTGACATTTTTGGTTTTAGTAAATGGATGGATCTAGCAGGCACCAATGTGACAACGGGTTTGAAGGAAACTATGGTGGTTCTCTGATTAAGGGACTGGATGAAATGGGGGATTCAATGAGGAATCTCATGGTTATTCTAAAACAACTATCATAGAGTCATGATTAACCACTTGAACCTTGGTGAGTTCTCTGATGCATCATGTATGAGAGAACCAACTCGATGTGGATGTTCAATTAATAATTATAATGGTAACCATTAGTGTTTATATGCTACTTACTTTTGAGGTATTTATGGGTTACTATATTTTATGATGGAAGATGAAAGGTATGAGGTAAAATTGATGTTAAATAATGCTATGGTTTTTTTGGAGATTTTATCTCTTTTGTGGGAATGGTTTAAGAATTATATAGTTTTGGAAAAAGGACAAAACGCAGACCGTGTGACAACCCATCGCATCAGACATAGCTGTTGGAATCGAACCAACAACCAATGTGTGACTAGTATTTATCTCTTACCACTGGACTACGTGACTTCCCTGTTTAGTATGAAAAAATCTTTTTTGTTAGATGATTTTATGAATCAAGAATAAGTTGATTTTGGGTTATCTAGGAAATTATTAACCTATCATAGAGGATATATGATTAGGTTAATTACTTTTCAATATGAGACTTTAAGATCAACTAATGTTATTTGGAGATAAATGTTAATATTTACCTTGGAAGACTATGTGATTAAATCCTTCAAAAAATTGGGTTTCAATCTTAGTTCGATTTCCATTGAATAATTTTATGGACAATTTTTTATCGAATGGTCTTTGTTGAACTTTGGGTTTTGTTGGACAAATTTTAGAGATTAAGAATATATTTTCTTTTTATAAAGGAGTATCCTTTTTGGGTATTACCTGATGTTATACAAACAATTTTGGTTTTGGTTTTTGTCTAAAGACATGGGAAATATAAATTTCTCTTTTGTGGATTAGGTGATTCTCTAGATGTTGATTATATCACTATTAATGTGAACAAGTCATCCTAAATACTCGTCTTTTAGAGAAAACATGAGTTGTATAAGAAATATAGTAAGAGATGAAAGTATACATGACAAGTAAGTATGTTTCCTTAGGAATTAGTTAAGCTCATAAATAAATTCCTCAATTAAAAGTAACTTAAAAAAATTTTGGTTTGTTAACTTTTCTTACTGGGGAATCAAATACCGTTTAACCCATCACAAGTTTATGATTTTCTTGTGGTTAACTATCTCTTAATCATGTTTTCTATCACTCTCCATCAGAACAAGACCCTTTGTTTTTTCTTCCATGTCCATGTTTTTTTACATGGAATCCTAGTATGGGTTAACTCAGGTGACCTTTGTACTTCCCTGTCCTTCTTCTAAAGTGACAGTTTAATTTACCTTTTTTTGATGTGGGGATTTTAATAAAGTATCCAAGCCAAATTTTAAAATTGAGAGGATGAAATTCACAAAAGGGGGGAAAGATGAAACATTCCAGGTAAATAAAGAATATGAAATTTTCATATTTATTTATATTTTTGAATCAAATATTAATATTACTTTAAAGAGAATGATATGTTCAATGGAGTACCCAATATATAATAATGAGTTTCTTTGAAATCTTACGTTGAACGCTAATAATAAAATATTATTATTTTAAACTGTAGTTAATTCCAAGCCATTGTAATGGCGGGAATGAACATAACTAAATAAAAAATGAGTATATAAGTTTTTAAAATATTTTTACATTTATCCAATAAATGTTAGAGGCTTAAAATTCTAATGAATCCAATTTTAAGCGTAAATATTCTAATATTCTTTAAAAGGTCGATTAACAAACATTTGATGGCAATCCCTTTTTACATCCACTTGTTGAAAATATTATATGTTATTTTGGACCAAATAAATTCCTTCTTTAGAATCGGGATATCAAAATTTACGTTGTGTAGGTTTTTGTTATTTTTTTGATAAAGTCCATTTTTAATGAATAAGTGAAAAATGTTGTATTTTAATTCAAAACCTCTTTTTAATCTAATTTATTTATATGATTAGATCATCTTTAGAATGGGTTTTAAAGTACAATTATAATATATTTTAACCATTTAATTCAATGGTGGTCATTGGAATTAATTTCACATTGAAATTGGACTTAAACTAGTGTCAATATTTTAATAGATATAGTTTCTTAAAAACACGCTATGTTTTTGAAAGGGGGAATTAATGTTTGAATTAATGCAACTTAAATGATTTGAATTTCTTAAAATAGACATCATTTTTGAATTCAGAATATCATATATATCTTAGTGTGAATTTTTGGTATTTTTCTGAAAAACGTCAATTTTTGATGAATAGTGAAACCACTAAGTGGTAGTTCAAAAATTGATTTTTCTTATAAATGAAACATTACCAATTATGTGATTTTAATTTCAAAAATCGGACATACATGGTTGTCACTAGTATGTAAAATGTGGTTCAATGGGATTAAAATAATATTTTAGTGAATAGTAACTTTATGTTTAATTAATCGCGATAAAAAGTTAATTAGTGTAATTTAAGGTAAAGATAATGTTATTATAATATGAAATGACCTTTACACATGTTTTACGCTTATTGGATGAGTCATGGCCGACCAATACAATCTATGGGTCAACTTGGGGTCCCCATGGATCCACATCTGTAGGAAAATGACATTAATAACTTTTTATTTAAAGTTAAACTAAAAATCTCACAAATAGTGATTGTTTTACTAAAACAATTTTTACATGGGGTTATACAAGTCATATTTTTGACTATAAATATTCATTATAAATCTAAAAATATTTCATACATCATGATATATTTTTTATAACTTTTAGACATTAAATAAATAAATTTATTTATGACACCATGATGATGCAGTGATTACATCATTAATGAACGATTTAAATAAAATGAAAAGATAAGGTAAAATATAAGAAATACACTTGTCAAAAACCTATTTTATGGTTGTATTGAGAGCCCTTATCACCATACCCTAGAAATATATAATTGTGGGACCTTTAATATCCAAAAATCATTTTATAAAAATGTATCTTTTCGAGACATTTCAAGAGTTCCCCTCCTCCCACTTATAAAAGGCCCCCACCTCTACATCCTTAGCCACACCTCTCAAGCCATTGGATTCTCCAAACACTGCTCATTTTATCTCTCTACATCCCTCTCCTCATCCTATAATCCTTACCATAGGCAGTAATCTCTTCAAAAAATCCTTTTGGTTCAAACCAAAGGGAGTTACCTGATTTAAAGGTAATGTCCTCTCTTATGTTCTTTTGTTTTATTTTGCTTCCCCAACCCCCTAAACTCTTCTTATCCCTTTATTTTTTAACAAAACCTGTATATTCAATATAATAGGATTTTTATGTGAAGTATTTGAGCTACACTTACACAACCTTCTTTAAATAGTTAAATAACATATTGTTTCTGTGGATGTCAAATTTCTACCTCACGAAACGACGATTGTTAAATATTCACTTAACACATATCATGGTGGACAATAAGATGTCACTATATTTATATATAATATATATTATGTTTATATTTTCATTATGCTTATGTATTTTTCATTTATAGAATACCTTAATGGTTTCCATTATTGATAAACGTGATATCTTCATTTTAGCAAGTGCGGACTACCGCCCCCTCAAAGTTATTTGATTCGTTAATGCCATATGTGGGATGTATAAAGGATAGAGTTAATGATATTATATATTATATTATACTGGAATTATAATATACCTATATATAATTATGATTTCATTCCATTAAATATGAAATAGAAATGAAAGTAGTGTTCATGCCTACGTACGGCTTACCATCTCTATGAACGGTGCATTTCATTTCTTACCTCTAAATGTTATGAAATATTATAAATGCATGTATATACTGTATATATATTATATATATGATATCTAAATCATAAATATAATTCTGAATATAATGGATATTTTACCACATGAACAACTTGTAATTGTAAGAGGTTTATTTTTTACTTAAGTACCAATGATCGAAAAAACGACGGTTATTAACTTAAATAATTACATAATGTTCATAAATAAGGTAATAAATGATAAAAAGGAATAATGAAGTAAAAAAATATTCCTATTAATGTATAAATTAACTCTATTTTATTATTCAGGAGATTATAGAATGATCGAGTCAAGTTAGAAATGAGGTAAGGGATCCTACCTCTCTCTTTCTTTTTAAGTAGTCTCTTTTATGTAATTTTTTTAATGCTCTTATTTATTATGTTGGGGGATGTTATTTTATATCCCTATTACTGTACTTTATATGTTCATTTTTTGAGAGACCCTATTTGTTCTCATCAATCCATTTTTGTATGTTTTAAGTGGTGTTGTTAGGCTGCCGAATTTTCGTAAGGGGTTTCTTATCTCACTTTTATTTCAGTGTGATTTCCATTGTTTGCAACTTATTTATTTCATGTCGTGTATTTTGTACATACCTTTCATATATATAATCATGATTCTATTTATATTCATGGTATTATGTGATTCATTTGGTGTTTATTATCTTTTGGTCATACGGCTTGATTGATCACAATGAGGTAAGGGGATTTTATCACACTTTTTATTCCTATGAGATTTATGCCACATTTTCCCCCATTTCCTTTGAGTTGTATATGTAAAACCCATTATTCTACTCTTTGTGTAATATAATTTCGTTTATTTGTAGTTATATCAATGTTTTATAGTCCTTATTTCATGGGCTGTACGTTTCAAAGGTTACCCAACTCTGTAAAGGAAACTTTCACCCTCCTCTTTTTAAAAAGACTTCTTTATGTTATGTCTTTTAATTTACATATTCATATATTGGGATATATTCTTCTATATCCATATTGATTTAAATTTTATGTCCAAGTGATGAGATACCATTTTATCTCTCATCAAATCATTTTATGAATTTTAAAGTGACACTGTTAGGCTGTCAAATTCTTACAAGGGAACTTCATAACTCAATTTCAATACTTTGGGTTAAACTTGTACTCCTTGAATATGTCATGATATGAATATGTTTGAATGAATCTTCTTGTTTTACTGTTATTATCCACTTATATTGGGTGTATTTATATTTTTCACACATAAATTATGTAATTTATTTATCCTTAATCTAAGGATACCTTCTTTGTAAGGGACTTCATCTCAATCTCCTTTCATTGAGGCATATTTTGTTCTAATACAAGACATTCATTTATACGCGGTATGAAACACTTATGACTTTTCAATTCATTCAAATGTAATCTTTTTCAGCAAAGCATTTTACTAAAAGACAAAAAGGAATGTTTATTTTAACGTATGCGGTGACAATGACCTTTTCCACAACCCCAAGTACTATTTGTCCTTTGGCTTCCTTAAAGAGCCATAATGTTTTTAAAAGGAATTAAATACCATATACTTTTTTATGAAATTTATATTTGAAATGGTTTTGATAATGTATTTTATATGTCAATATATTTAATTCATATATTGTGATTGAAATGCGGAAATGTTTTGTTTCCAATATATTTATAATATGTATTAAAGTTTTGTAATGGTAATTGGACATGTGATGGGTGGTTACATGATAAACCATATGATGGGTGGTGCTGTGAATACCAGGACGGGTGGTTACGTTATAACCTCCAACGTATTGGGTTTGGAAGTCAGCCGTATGGCTGTTCCATGTAGTGATGTATGTGAAAGTCGACCATACAGTTATTCCATTTAAGTATGTTTATGTCCCAAGTTACCTTTATATGTTATGTGTTATTTATTTCGGATTTATGGTAATCTTTTGGTTACAAAGGGCCATTAGTGATCTTTTATTCAGTGAAGAGTATTTACTACTTCATTAAGGTGAAAATTATTACTTTGATAATGTATTCACGGTTTACTTGTTGTTTTAGAAGAACTAAAAGTTTTCCTCCTTTGTGTATCCTTTACTGGGTTTTTATGATCATCCCATGTTTTTGAAATGTTTTCCACAGTACTAAAAGATGAATAGGGTCAAGGATGCGATCAAGGAAAGAAATTTTATCTAAAACATGGAACTAGAATTTTTTTTTAAGTGTTTCTATTTTATGGAAACTTAGTAGAAGTGTCTACCTTGTAATATTTTGAGATGTAATAGTTATTTCCTAGTTCTCAAAAACACTAAACCTGAAAAGATCCTCAATGTGAATTATTCATTAAATTTAAGAATATGTAATGTAATAAGGTTAGGTCCTTATAATATCATCCTATGATGATGTGATATATTACTAGTAATGGGATCTACCATAAAGGTGGGTGGTTCGACTTGCCTGATAGGACAACAACAGTATTTCACACTTTTGGATTGTCTAGATATAGAAAATACTATCTATGTTGATTTTTTTCTATATGGGGTTGTCATTCGACCTTAGAAAAATGGATTGAAGATCACTCCTTACATGAGATCCTCAATATATATATATATATATATAAGATCATGTTTGTGACATTATACTTCTAGTTACAACATGTTCCCAATTCTATAAACTTTATCATTTCCCTTTATAGGTTTCCCCCTCATTAGAATGTCAAAAAACATAGTTCACCATGGAATATTAGATAACATATCGTTAGGTTTCGTGTTTTCTAGTATAGAATATGATTATATGACATGCATTTTTGAATGTAATTGTATTTATTTTATTTATTTTCCTCATGGATAAAAATGTATATGATAACATATATAGGTTCACCTAGTGACACTCTACAGATATGTAATTATCGCTCCCAATATGGGACCTAATGTTTGTGATGATTTTAGTCCAATTATAGAGTTTACTAAGTATGTAACATTGTTGATTAGGGTGTAGTATCTTGTTGTGGATTGGGGATGGGGATGAGTTGAGGAGATGGGTTGGTATTGGAGCATCATTTATATTTTATTCTATTATTTATGTGGATCTCTAATATACCTAATGGGTTGTAAGTCTATTTGTATTTAATTTTTTACATTATAAATGTGTTATTAATTCTTCCATACTTTTATTAATTGTTTTATGTAATTTATTTTTAGTTATTTTTTATTGGTAGATATGATGATATGAGAATAGTCTGTAAAATATATTATTTTGGTCATCCAATCTATTTAGGAGACATTGGAATATGATGTGTTCCACTTATGTTCATGTAGAAATCCAATTATGATGATGACTAATTATTAATTTTTGGGTTATTAAAAAGTAAACTAAGAAAATAATAACTCATTAGGGAGAACAAAATATAAAGTTATATTAAAGGTGCTATTGATTTATTTATGTATTATAAAAATTGAAACAATGATCAATTAGGATTTACTGTTGCTAATTGGGATGTACTAAATGATGATTGATGGTTGTTTTAGGTGGTGTATTCTTCTAACGATAAAGTTTGTTTCTTGGAAATTGAGAAGAAATATTACATATATTCTTGTATAACAAAAGAAAAATATGGGGAAATAATTCAAGAGATAAAACAATAGTTATCAATGATTAATTCATTTTCAAATATCATTGATGATGTAATGTATCCATTTTCAATAAGGTATTTCAATAAAAGGGTTATTAAACTATAAAATAATTACATATAACAATCATAATTATGATTATTTCTATAATTCCCCTCCTTTTAAAATTTATGTAGAAATAAATTAATGTTGATTTATATTACTACAAAGTATAAATTATAAAATGTGTATTTAAAACAACATATTAATGTCTTATTTTATAATTTCAATATGTTTATAGGAAATACACCTCAAATATTAAAAGGGTGAGGTATTTGTTTTCTAATTCTCTTTTTCTAGGAGTGTTTTTATAAAATATGGAGATACTAAAATAAATCCCAAAAAATGAGTTTCTTTCTTCTTAATAGGTGATAATAAACAAGGGTAAATGTTTAAGTGTTATTATATGAATTAAACATGGATATATATTGGTTTATATGTAATTTTTTAATTTATACTTTTTTATTGGTGTAATACGAACTAGTTTCATGTGTTCATTATGTATGTCTAAAGAAGCCTTTGGAACTCATATTGGTGGATCCTTATGAAACATGTTTACAATATATGTGAAGGAATATATATTGGTTCAAATATTATTGTTTTAAATAATATCTTATTTATTTTTTAGTAGTTGTTAAATAGTAATATACAGTGAGTAAATTCATTTATTCTCTATAGACATAATTCATAGTATATTTTTATCATTATTATTTACTATATAAATTTTATTCACATAGCCATATAAAATAATACTCGACATATCCATGTTATGAATGAGGGAATTTGATTCCTCCCAGTAGTGTAATAATAATTATATAAGTATTATGTTTCTATATATTAATAAATAATTTGATATTTCAATTGGTGTGAAATGGGTTATTATTCAGGTGATATAATTTTTTCGAAGAAGGTTGATGATTTGGAGTTGTTTCAAATTTTTTCTCAAATTTGATAAATTGTTAGAAGAAATATTTTGTTAGAGACTTATAAATATTACATCTTATAATTTATAAGGAAGTAGTAATTAAAACAAAAACAATGGGTTCAAATTTTACATAGTTTAGATTGAGTTGAAGGAATATAAAAATTATGACTCTTGTTCCAATAGAAATAAGGACCCATTCTTATAAAATTGTTATATAATCAGGTTAGATAACTAATAGGAATGTTTGGTTAATATTTAAAAAGAATCAACTTTGTTTTTTCATGTTTAGGTGAATATGATAAAATTAGGAAATGGTTTAATATATCATGACATAATATTTATGTGGAGTCCCAAAATTAATTGGTTATGTAAATATTCATCTATAATTTTATCCACTACAACAAATTTTTTTCGATTAGAGATTAAGATACATGTCTATATAAATTGAAATTTTGGATTATGAAATAATGTATTACATGTTTTATGTGTTCATGTAAGATTTTACTAAAAGGGATCTGGTTATGGGTTGGAATTCGTGAATTAATATAGAAGAGAAATGATCATTAAGTCTCAAAATTTCTCAATTAATATATTATAGGATGAAATATGGTGTTAATTTAATATATACGAGATTATCATTTGTTAATGATTAACATATCATAAAAGATGATATAAATAAATTATTTTATAATGAATTTATGAAAGGCATAAATTTTATAAAATGAATTAACGGGATTTTTAAATCAATTTATCTATTATGAAATCATGGAATTCTATCATCACATAAGTTATTATTTAAGGAATTTAATTTATCTAATCATATTTCATTATTTTAAAGAATTAGATGTAAATATGTAGTTAATATAGTTTTTAATCTATTTTTTAGACTTATTGATATGTCGATCAACCAAAACAATAGATCAGGAAAGACATGCGAAGATTCATGAAGTATAAAAAAATTCAATATCTCCTAAAGGATGATAAAATTATTTACCTCTCAGTGATTTTACAATGAAAAGAAATGATCATATTTAGTTGTATATTAATATTAAAAGTATACTCATACTATTTATATATCTATAATATGTTATATCAAATCTATCATTTTTAGATATGAAGAATATTTTAACAATAACAAATTAAGTGGAAAGAAGAAGTTATCTGAAAATACAAGAAATGCCGATAAATTAATTTTTTTATAATATATATAAGAGAACTAAATAAATATGTATGATACATTATTTATAATTTGGTAAATATTATACCCTTCTTATTTTTATACACATTAATTTTTTAAATAATCATGTATCCATTGATGTATCCCAACCTTGAAAGGGATGTTATCGATCATGTTTTAATGATGAATACTGAAATTATTCTATTTCTTCTGGATTCTTATTTACATATAAATATAATCAAAGGTTTAAATTTTATGGAAACTTTTTTAACAACATTGTTTGTGTTAAATATAGGTTTAAAAAATTATGTAATTGAAAATATGACAAATTGAATTACCTCTATCGTTGAATATTTATTTAATATCTTTAATTTTTTAATCCTAAAAAATCTTTAAAATCTTATAACTAAAACTATAATTTCATTTCAAAATCATGTCTGTAAAAAAATGACACATGAACTATAGAAATACTCTCCAAAAATTTGATGAAATACTCTTCATTTTCTTTTGTATCATATTCTAAATGTTCCGAGTTACAAAAATATGAAATTTATTATTAACTAGTTGAAAATACCTATATAAATCCATAATCTAGTACCCCATATCTAGATTATAAATTAAATAATTATATTTAACAGTCAATACAATTATAATATATTTAAATTTATATTTTGATATATATCCTTCTTGATGAATATAAAATTTATAAAGTAATTTAGGTTTAGTGCCGAGAAATCAATCCCAATATTGGAGGATTTCCTATATCATTTTTATTTGTAAATTATATTTCATCTATAATGATGCTATCAATATAGAGTGAGAAAAACTTCTAGGGGGTTCCCTTTCTATTAAATCCATTATAAAAAACATATTATCATTACTAAATTTACATGCACTTATTCATTCTATAAGTATAATACTCTAACTCATTGACATTTTTCATATAAAGTAATACTAATGACTGTTAATGATCACCTTTATTCTCTCCTTCTAAGTATTATATAACAATAAAAATATATTTATATGAGGATTAACCATTTAATAGTCTGTTAGTCTTGCATATGATATTATATCTGCTATAAGTAGAAAGGTCCTTAGTGAAAATATCATTATTATTGTGTATATAGAGAAATCATATAAAATGATTGAATAAATATTAATTCTTAAATCCCTTACACAGTCTGGGAATTAAAAATTGTATTTCATCATGATATTATAGATATATTCCTCTTATTTGTTTTATTTATCACCATTAGGAAAACAATTCTGATTCTTCAATTTTCTTAGAGGTATCTACCAAATAAGAATCCTTTAATATATCCATATTATACATGCACAAGGAAACAATTCTAGAAAACTTATTGGATTGATAAAGTATGGAAAATATAAATTATTTAGGCAGAATATATAGTATTCTAGGTATTTATAATGATTTTTAGATATGAAATACTAAATTTAATTGGTGGAATGAATAAATATATCATGCATTTCATTAACCTCACCATTATTTTTTAGAATTATAGCAGTTATTGTGGTACCCTGACCAATACCATCGTACTAGTTTCCCTATTAAATGTCTATATATAAATCATAACTCATTATAATAAGTGGGGACTTTTGAATCAATACATAATTGAAAAATTTATTAATATATGTGATAGAATAATCCATTATGATAATCTAATGTGAACAATTACATTCATAATTTATAGTTATAAAATAATTTCTTAACCATTGTGTTAAAATTTATTAACAAAAAATATGCCCTTTACAATTCCTGGTCAGTTAATTTTAGTTATTAAGGATCTTAGGAAATTATTAAAAAATGTTTTGAATGTATTTTTATATTCTTTTAGGGATAATACTTCCATGACTATGTTTAAATAGTCCAATTTGAAATATATTTATCATTAATTCAATGAAATATGTCTCATATATAATAGTTTAAAAGATTCTATGTATTCATTTCAATCTATGTTTTTATGGGACAATATTGATGGATCATCTCTTTAATATTCCCACAGGATAAAACTAATTAAAAACAAATTATTTTAATCTCTTTGTAATCCCCACTATATAAATACTTAACCAGGATCAAGATACTCTTGTGGTTCATTTTCAATTAACCATTGAAAAAGGTATAAATCCCCTTATATAATTATAATTATCATGCTAAACCTATCTACATTCCTTACAACCCTATTCCAAATACCCATTTTGTTACTAATTTATTTTATAATCAATTTATTAAATCACTCACTGTAAATGGTCAGAATAAAAAAATTTGGATGTATGTATACATTCTACCATAATGAAATAATTATATTTACACCATCTATCTAAAGAAATTTCACAATGAGTGAATTTATAAGAAGTATAAAAATAATGAATGTTTTATTATATTACTGTAAAATATTATGGAATCCACTTACATTAAATAAATTCAAGTTTTCTTATAAAGGATCTCAGGTATACTCTACCAACTAATGTTTTTCTTCAATGAAAAGTAATATCAATTTATTCAAAACATAAATGATGTTATTCATCTAATGTTGAGTATATGTTTTATCATTATTTGTAGGTAAATGTTTTCATTCTATTTTGGAATTTCATGGAGAAATATTCTATATTTATATACAATTTTCACTTTGTATGATGATAATTTATTTGTAGATGTCTAAGTTGATTCACAATATATATTAAAGATTATTTCTTTACAAAAATAGTTGAATTTTTTTCTAGTCCCTCATTATATATTATAATGACTATATATATATATATTTCCCCACACCACTAACTTCTTGCATTTATTTATAATATGGATCCTAATTTTTAATATGATGTGTGATTTAATTATTTATACTCAGTTGGATATCTAATATTAAATCATATTGTAATCTATTAATGTTGCACACACACCAATGTTTACTACGAACATTGATTATACATGAGTGTTATAGGATCTAAGGAATGCCCCCTTATAACTCAATGGATATAAATGATTAGTGAGGGATTATGGCAATACATATGGGGGAATATACCCCCATTTCATTGTATATGATAAATTGATAACTAATCCAAACATAAACCATATATTATAAACATTATTAGATGTGGGAATATAAATAACAGTTATCAATAGTAAATGATGTAGAAACATATATTAATATTTCAATTCTATTAATTTATCTAATTCAACACGTATACCAAATGAAATAAAATAATAAAATAAAATAATAGAAGTATCTACTTTAATCCCATTCTTTACCTCATTCTAGACTTTATAATCCTCTGATCTACCACATTAGATCAACCTACTCTGATATTTGTCCCAATATAAACAAATGATTGGTGTAGTTTTCTTGGTTATCCAGTTCCATGAAAGCCTGATCAAGCTATAACTACTACACATTTTTGCACCACCAATGCTTTCCCATATATAAATAGTTATATATATATATATATATACATGAGATATGATCATAAATAAATAAACAGTTATTGAGGATGTGTTAATAAATTCCCACTCTAAATCCTTGGGACAAATATTACACATGGGATTGATCCAAGCCTTATTTATCCAATTATAGGGTGTATCTGAGCATATTAGGTAATATTTCCACACCATATCAGGACAATGACATATTCCTATGAGAATTTAGTAGGAAATTGATTACGTAATAGAAATATAATGATTCCCAAATACCATTTATAGTCAAATTTTTTCAGGATTTATGATTAATTCATAGGTGCCCATTTAATCCAATTTGTGTGAATCAATCCCAAAATCCAATTCCATGTTGTCTAAGGATATCCTTTATATTATATCTCATGACATAATAATGGGTTTATAATGAAATCATTTATCAATTATCCCACTGATCCCCAAGAATCCAATGTACCCATATTAATGGGTGTATAAGAATCAATTATTGATTCTATGGAATCATGGGAAAAATGTATCATGCCACATACATGATTTCCAAGAATCATCAGAAGTATAGTGTACATACATGTCTATCTCAATAGTCAATTCCATATAATCCTTGGAAATCAATCACTATGTATCCTGTTGATTCCCAACCATTTTTTAAATCTATTTTATGCCCAATTCAGAATCGATGATCAATTCTTAGGTATCTATGACAATTCATTGTATTAATATCAAGCATATCTTCTTGAACCCATTAATTACATGGAATACTTGAATTTCCATGCTGACTAGATAATTTCTAGTATGTTCCCCTTGGTAATACAAAACAACATCTTTCATCAATTATTTATTAGCGATAATTAATTTCAATATTTAGAATTAGAATAAACAATTGATTCATGTTTTATGGTGACACGTGAAATAATCAGTACCCAATTCCCATACACACTCACTATATGGTCAATATCTCATATTGACACCCTGAATGATCTCATAGGTCACAACATAGTACAGACACCATTCATGGGTATCTAAATCACAATACTATCTCAATAGTGACCCAGACATACCATGAAATAAATAATACATTACTGAAAACATTTAAATAATACATTTAATAATAATCAATCAGAATAAAAAATCAAATTTTTAGTGTCTTGAAAATAGGCTATATAAAATTCTTATTTTATAACACATGTGAACATTTCTCCAAAATCATAATCCTGTAGACTCTTTTCAAAATATCTCAAATGATATAATAGACATCATATCCATGTAATTTAAATGAATTATAATGGAAGGATATCAAATTCTATGTTAGGGAAAGTATATCATGCCATGAAGTAAAACATGAGGATGAAATAAATATGATAAAAAATAATCAAAATACCTGTATAGATAATCGTGAAATATTTTATAGTAACATAAGACCTTAAAACAATACATAATATATAATAAAATATATAACCTAACCCAAAAAACAGTTTAATAATCATATAAAATGTGAAAATTACATAATAAGGAAAATTACATTAAAAATATGTCATAATCTATAAAACATGGAATTTAATAAAAATGAAAATCATCTTAAAAATTTAGCATTACATGACAAAAAATATTAAAGAGGTTAGAAAACAATTATCATAGGAAAAAATACATGATAAAACGAATGATGAACTTTATAATATTAAAATAAATCATTATTTCAGTACATGAAATGAGAACAATCCTATCATGACCATGCCTCTATAAAGAACACACTAGGTCAATTCCTAACTGTCTCATGAGATGTGACTATAATCCAATATACTGTAGGTAAATATATGACATCACCCATCATTATACATATATTTTAGTCCCACAAATGTTTAATCGTCATAATCCTATAATGAAACCACGTAAAATAATTGTTTTCATAACAATACAAATTGAAATCATTCATGACACTAAAAGAACAAATATAAACAAAATGGGATTCATAAATCATCAAAATCACATAAAACAACATTTTGAATCAAATCATTTCATTAAATAAACATAATCATCTAAAATAATTAAAAAAATATATTATATAGGTTGAAAAATGAAATCTAAATATATTAGAGATTTATCATTTTAAATATAAAGAGTAAAATGAAAACTATAACATAAAATATCATTATTGAAAATATTTTGAAAACATTGATGTAAACTTCCTTATGATAAGTCCTATTTAAAAATATATCTATCATTTATTGAAAAGAATAAATGAAAATATTTCATAATAGCGGGGTTTAAATTAATAAAACGCATTTACCTAGAAAAAAATTGTGACATAGTTCATAATGATTGAATTGGAAATTGTTGGTCAATAATAAACATTGTAACTAGAGGAAAGGTAGTTGAATTACAAAGTCCCTTACCATTACCCTTGATTTCCATGAATGCGATTCTTCTCTATGTGTCAAAAATACAACCATCTTAATAACATATTTAATAATCATATATATACATATATCTATACATATAAATATATCTATTTATACCCTTCATTAATAACAATTATCCTCCAGAATATTATTGTTGTAATAATTTTTCAATATCAATTGTTAATCTCTTAAACCATTTGCACATTATTTATAATATCAATATTATTAAATATTCGTAGATACCTAGTTCTTAATCTATATTTCATTAAATATTCATTAATATAAAATATATATTAATATTTATTTCTCTTCAAAAAATCCATGTGTTCATTAGTAATGGAGCATGAAAATGCAATCATTTTTTGTTTTTTTCTGTGATTTTAGAGAACACAAAATGAAAAATTTATAAAAAGGTAAATAATTATTAAATTTATCTGAAAAACATAAATATATTTATTTTTTATTATAATAATATAATATTAGTTTTGTGTCCCATATTCATTCATGATAGAGTTTTATAACTTCATTTATGTTGTTGGTTAAACCTAACCAAACACAAACACTCCTTAAATCGATTGCTAAGTATAGATAAGGATGTATTTATATTGAAATATTATCATTACAACAGAATAATAATGAAATTTTTTATTTTTACTATGATGGAGAACAATATTTTTAAAAAATAGTTATGTAATTAAAAAATAGAATACAACTTAAAAATTGATTCTTCATAGATGCATTAGTCCACACACACATGATTAGTGTCTCAATGTCATCTTATGTGTATGGAAATGAATAAATATGGTCTATAAAAATAATATAAAAACATATAGGTAAACTAAAGATATTAAAATTTTCATTTTATTATGGTGGTAACATATTTTTATGAATAATATTTTGAAGAAAAAATGAATGAGATAATACACTAATTGGATGAAATGTATTTTCATAGAATTCAGAATTTATTTTAAGATAAATGAATAAAAATGTGTCTCCAAAGGATTAATTTCATTGGATAGGGTATTTGGGTGAGTGAAATTAACGTTTTCCATTTATAAATTTGAAGATTATGTGTATCTGTGATGGGTGGAAGTGAAATCCTTTTATAAGAGGTGAAAATGCAAAATTTTGGAAAATGTCTTATTTTAATAACCATTCCCTAAAAATATTCCGATATGAATGGATAAAAATTTAAAAAAAATGTTGAGTTTGAGGAATGGGAAGGTTGAGAATTAGCCAACCATGCTTTTCCGTACATGATGTAAACAATTCTGAAACCAGTTTCTCCTAAATTGTGCTTCAAATTTTGTTCTGGTTTTTTTGAGGTAACTAATTTTCACCTACGAAATTTAATTTTAAATCCAAAGAATAAAATGATTTTTCTATTAATATTTTGACCAACTATTTCAAATAATTTAATACAATTTATCAAAACAAATTTTAATGTGTTTGAAAAATAATTTTATGAAAACAAAATTTATCTCACAAAAATCCATTTTTTTAAAGAATAATTTTTTAAAAATATTTTCCTATTTGGATATAATAATAAATTACATTAATTAAAAATAAATTAAAGAATTATTATCATTAAAATAGTCTTTGCGTAGAACAATTATAAATAAACAGCATCATTTGATCTCGTTATGATTAATTAAACAAAGCATTCAAAAAATAGTTTTCATTAATACGTGACAGAAAATATCAAAATGTTCTGCATGGTTTTATAAATTCAAAATAAAATTTTGGAATTAATTTTTGTCCTGTATAATATGTAAATTTTTTGTTAAATTTTTTAAAAAGTAATTTCATTGATAATATAAAATAATTTAATAAAATTGACATCATTAATAAATTCATATGTATTATTATTCATCAAAAAAGTAATAATTTTTAGGAATCCCATAAATTCATCTTAAGTAATTATTAAAATAAAAAATTCAAAAGTAATGTTTTTTTTAAAATTTTAAAATCCTAACTTTTATAAAGTAATCATTTAATGGAAAATATGAAATATCGGGAATAAACTATTTTTTTGGAAAGTGGTCACTTTAAATATTATAAATTCATTATTATATCAAAATTTAATATAAATGAATATCAGTGTCATTTAAAATAAATATTTAATTAGCTATTATCTAAAATAGTTGATTTGATATTTAATGTGAATGTTTTTGTTTATATATATATATATATCATAACTTCGATTCAACCATTTATACATTTTAATTATACAACTATCTTATAATGGTCTATAATTGTTTGGTTTTGGTATTATGTATGGGGAAAGAAATCAAATACAATATTTAATTAAGGAGGAAAAAATTAGTTTATTTTATTCTTCCACAATAGAATAATTTGATCACAATAATTTTGTTATGTTGATAAAATCATGCAGTGGTACTTTTTTTGAATCTCATTCTCATGTTCCCACATAGCCAACTCAAACATATGATTTCTGGATAGAACCGTTAACAGATGAGTAGTATTTTTTTATACATCACCCTCTCCGTTTGATATAGAATCTCTAATGTCTATTCATTATATGATAGATCATATTCTAGTTGTATAACCCCTAACAATAGCGTAATTAAATGTTCTGATGAGATTATTCAAAACAATGATTGATATAATGCATCGTGAACATGGGAGGGGTATAAAGGGAGTTATAAGCGATAGGATACCGCCCCAAAACAATCATGGATCTCGATGGGTTCACATTATTTAGGAATCAACATCACTTAATTACTAAATCCCATAACATACTTACATGGATATATTCAAAGGAACTTCATGTCACTAACATAAAATAATAGATATCTTGAATGATTATCTATAATACTTCTGGTTTTTTAAATTTTTGAACCTTTCACGAGAAAAGTAATGGTTTAAAACTTCTTTTTCATATCATGGACATAGTGAGGACATATCATATTCCTCTCTAAAACATTATCCAAATATAATGAATTCCATCATGGATTTTATTACATAGCCTCAAATGGTGCCATGTGAATTCTCTAATGTATCTTTTTTTATACTAATATAATATAGGGGTGATGTTAATTAGAAAATCATTTTAAATCTATTACATAAGATCTCATATATTCATTTAGAATTTGAATTTTCATCTATTATAGGCCATATATTTGATGATGACATGCAATTTTAAAGCTTAACTCTATCTACAAATCATTCTAAAGAATTCACTAGAATATCAATGTAAAACATAGATACTAATTATATAAAATGGATAAAGAAACTCCCTATAGACTCCCCATTTTCACTATATATATCCTAGTATATTTGTCTATGAATAACTCTTTTTGATGGAATAAAATGCATTGAATTTATAAGGTTATAAACTAAAACTAAAATTACATTATGTCCTTTTAAATTTTTTGGGATTACCATGGAAATTTACATGTTGATGCTATCCAATATACATACTAGAATGGATATTGGCTGTAATATTCCCATAGATTTTTTTCATTCAGCTGTAACTTTATGGCATACCAAGCATCAAATACATATTCTGAAAACTCTTTCAAATCATTATCGATGTATAATATAGTTTTAAATATTTGTACATATGCATACTTCTTAGATGTATATAAAAGAATGAGATACATGTATGTTTTATAAAATACATCTTTAAATCCAAACATAATGGGACACATATATAGGTTCCAAACATTATAACTCCATCCTTTTCAATGTTGAACTTCGTAATATTTACTATCTTTCTCTATAACTGTGCATTTTTTGGTCCTTTGATCTTTTTGTGAATATAATATTGATCAGTTAGTTGAGAAGTAAAATATGTGTATCCCCCTTCATGAATTTAATATTTATCATCATAAAATACATTAATATCAGTTATTTCTCAATCCTAGTTATAGATATAGTAGCACAACCATTCTTTCATAGATCATCAACAACTTTATTAAACATACATAGGTGGTATCTTATTGAACAATACTAAATTTTTCAAAACTCCAAAAATATTCCATATTGAAAATTCAATAAATTATATATGAATATATATTTTATGCTCTTATTATCTGTATATATATAACACATTTCCTCATAGATATTTTTTAAGGAATGTCTTCGGCCAAAAATACTAATTGAATTCTCATTTATTTTGATGTTCTAAAATACTCTTGTTTATTTTCAAAATGAAATTGAGTTATGTTAATTTAGGATTATATATACAGATAAATTTAAATTGTTTTATCATTAATTTGAGTCAATTTTTTACCAAATTAATTCTACTTGTGTTTTTGAGAGTATTAGAAACATTTTTTATACCTGTTTCCTACGCTTTTACACTGGGGTGCACGCGTGCGTCCGTCACGCGGGGGGAGGATGCACAGCTTGTTTCCCCGCATTACCGCTTTCCAAAGGTGGGAGACATTCATTCCTTGTTCAGGGATGTCTTCTTCATGATCAAAAATGGGATGATGGGATGTTGGTTCTTCCTTCCATGGATTCCTCCTCAGAGCTCGTCACCTAGTCCGGGTCTCCCTCATAGATTTAAGACGTGTTCGTGAAGCTCATTCCCGACACCATATCTGCATGGACACCAGTTAATTATGCTGCTTCCGTCGAGATTTTCAAAGGGGTCTGGTCGTGGCCCCAACCTTTGGTGAGGAGAATGGTCAAGCTGGGGTGTCGTCAGTACTCCTTGACGTTGGGGGATTGGAATGTATTTCTTCTGTCCCTTATTATAGGGCTTCTTGAGGGCGCGGAAGCCCAAGGAATCCCACATCGAATGTGGGGAATTGTGTACCATCTGAGGTTTTCCTCAGCTTCCCATGTTTGACACGGGGTATGCCACGAGTTTAACGTCTTTCAAAGACGGATCAGACTGATCAGAACACTGAGAGTGGATCAAATTGAAGGACCCCCTTGGGGGGAACACTGATGCTGGGGCCAGCACATGGGCGGCTTCCCGGATACTGTGGAGAGGAATGAGGTGGCATGATCTCACCGGGATGTGGCGGCTCGGGTAAGGATCAGGATGGGTGATGGAGTGACGAACTTGAACCTCGTGGAGGATTCCTACGTAACCCCATGACAGGTAATCAAAGTCCGCGTAGTTCGATGATATGGTGGGACACCTGAAGAGTTGACCCATGAGAATGAATGCATGGATTGGTTCCTGGAAGAAGTAATATCTCCGGGTAGGTCATGAGCTTCCCAAGGCACGTGGGCTCGAGGGGGAGGTCAGGATGAGACGTGGGTGTGAGGCATGGGGCTTACGCTCGGAGGAATCCCAATATGGGGAATACAAGGCTTAAGCTCTGAGGCGGCCCATAATGGTGCTTTTGAATCGATGCGAAGGGTTCGGAACAACTGAGTGACGAGCTTGAACTTCGTGGAGGCTTCTTATGTACCATGCATTAGCACAAATCAATGTACATGTAGTCCGGGGCATGCAATTTAACGTCATGCGGGATGGCATACAGTTTAACGTCATGCGGGACAAGGGCATATAGTTTAACGTAATGCGGGAAAAGGGAATTTGGGGATTACACTCTGAGGCTGCCCAAAGTGTCGGCGAACCAACGTGAAGAAGTCAGAATGACCGGGTGGTGGGTTTGAACCACGCGGAGGTTTCCTACGTACCATGCATTAGCATAGATCAAAGTCCACATAGTTCGCTTGGATGGGGATACACTCTGAGTCTCCTATAATTGTGGATGTCATGGTTGATGCTTACTCTAATCCCACGTGAGTCATGCTTAGTGTGAGAAACAAGAAGCAGCAGGGACCAGATGATCACGTCGCAAAGGGTGCGTCCGTGAGAATCGGAAAGGGGCTTACGCGTTGAGTGGCCCAAAGAGGAAACATGGACTTACGTATGTTTAATGGCCCTTGGTGTCGGGGCTTACTACAGGGTGGAGGCCCATGGTGCGACAAAGCGCAGTGGGAAAGGGACTCCACTGGCCATGGCAGTGTGGAAGTACGGAGGTGCATGGGTGCAACCTTCTGCAAGAGAGGATAGGGGCTTACGCTTTGAGGCAGCCCTTCCCATGTGGACAAACGCTACTCCAATAAGGAGGATCTCATTCCATGTGAGGAAGATTCCATTCCCATGGAGACGAGAGGAGTAAAGAATGTCCAAGCTGGGGGGACCCTGTGTGTGAGGCACGGGGTCGGACCACAGTTTAACGTCATGGGTTAAGGATGAGGTGCTTGGCAGTTTAACGTCCTGCAGCTTGGATGAGGTGGGTTCACTCCACACCCCTAGGGCTTACATCCCCAACACCCTCTTCCCCCTATGGGAGGGAAGGCATCAGCAAGGCCGTAGTGAAGGGGGGTCGTAGGGCGAACCATCGAGGGGTCCAGGTTAGCGTGGCTACGCAAAGAAGTAATAGTCGTTTGGGGGCATATGTGGAGAAGCATAAGGAAAAGAAATTCAATGGGAAACACCGCCCATGGGACATTGAGGTTACTTCATACGAGTCTGGAAGGATGTACGAGAAATCAACTCATGGCGCGCATGCCTATCATGGAGGACATTAGGTGCCAGCGTGGAGAGGCATCAAAGGGGAATCAAGGTGAAGGGTCCTGGGTTTTGGGCGCAAAGAGAATGTTTGTGCGCAAAGCACTGGGATGGCGCGCAATAGGGCCAGAGGATTGCGCGTGTATAGGGGATTGCAAGCAAAGGGTTTGGATTATGCACGGGGAAAATGGCTGATCCCTAAGGCATGGCCAAACCTAAAAGAGGGATTGTGTGCAATTCGGAAGGGATTACGCACAATCAGAAGGGATTGCGTGCAATCCGAAGGAATTGCGCTCAAGGGGAATGGATTGCGCACAATGAGGAACCTGTAGGAGTTGGAAAATTCACTTAAGCCAGTGGAGTTAAGCGCAAAGGCGATCCTCGGGGCATGGATGTGCGAAATATGGAATTACCTGGAAGCCATCTAGCACATGCGGGAGTTCGAACTGCGCACACAGGAGACGTTCCGAATTTTGCAACCCCGAAATGGTTGGGGTCGCCTTCTATTTATAGGCACCCGCCAGCGCGGCATCCAGGAGGTGCATGAAATCTTCCGCACCAGGAAAATTCGACGTGCCAAGCCTCACCGCACGGAACCAAGCACACAAAATTGCACGCAACACCGGATCGATTATGGAAATCCCGGGGATGCTTCGCATGCACAAAATTATTTCGCACAAGTCCTCCGTAATTTCGCGCACCACTACAAGGGCCTCCAGATCGGGCCTCTGAGTCCGAATATGACTTCGCTTCATCAATTCAAAACTTCTTCTAGGAGTTAGAGACCTTTTTTTCAGCGTCTACAAATTCCCCACTCAAAATTGGATCGGCGAGAGGTTGCAACGGTCAGATTCTGAGGGAAAGACCGAAACTTTGAAGCAGTGCATCTCCTGGGCACTTTGCGCGCAAAAATCCTACGGGGCATGAAATACTCCAGATTGGTGCAGAAGTCGCTTTCTGCATTGCGCAGAACCCTGGCCTTGCCTATAAAAAGGGACCCTGGGTCCCAAATTCTGTACTCAATCTTTTTCGTGCGATAGGCATACCGCTCTCATGCATGAAATTGCTCCCACACCTATGCGTGAAGACGCTATGGCAACACGTATTTCCCTCCAAATCTCAGCCGCATTTGCGCACCTACTCGGGATATTCTGCACCCAGTGGGCCGATTGCGCACTCAACTTCTGGATTTCATGCCCAAGCCTCCGATTTCATGCAACTCTCTCCGATTCCGTGCACATCATCCTAATTTCGCTCAACCCCAGAAATATTTGAGATGGCTGCAAACCAAGTTGATGAGGGGGAAGCCAGCGCTCGTAGAACTGAAATGGCGGTGAATGAGGAGGTTTATGGAACCAAGGTGATCAATTCCAACAACCTAACCTTGTTCAATCTGCTGACTCCAACCCAGAAGATGTATCCCCTGTCTGAAAACCTCTTGCACTGGAACTTTGGCATCCTGGAGGAGATTCCCCTACCGGGATTCGAAGTGGAAACATCGTGGTCATGGGTGACCCGGGAGGACAAGCTTCCTCACTAAAACATCACCAACAACGACTATCCTGCTAGGGAAACCAGACATATGGATGTATATGTCTTGAACCTAAGGACCAGGACCATTATTGGGGATGAGCCTATCATAGAGAATTCTCTGGCCCTCTATGTGATGACGTTCTGTCAGAGCGTCACAGATGACACGAAGGGCTAGCAAAAAGATTGGGACCTCCGACTCGAGGCCAACTTTACCAGCGAGTGGGACTGGGTGTTCTGGGTTCTCCATACATGTGACCAGTTTGGGGCCAAGCTGCGGCATATTGGCCTGTTCAAGGCGGTATGGACGTAGCAGTTCCACTTCCACCGTCAACCTGAGCTCGGGCGAGAGCTATTCACCCGGTGGTCTCCAGATACCAACACATTTTACCTTCACTATGGGGAAGTTGGCATCAACCTCTGGGACATTCACTGCATCGGAGGTATCCCACTGGAGGGCTACCAATATGAGGAGTTCGTTCCTACAGAGAACACATGGGAAGACAGGTCACAGACCCCCATGCTGACGTGGAACCTATTGGAGCTGGCCAAAGAGAGACTGGGGGTCATGGACTTCCTGAAGTACATTTCCTACAAGGGCTGGTTCAGCCATTTCCTTGAGAAGGATCCGACGATCAAGATGCCGGGATGGGTTAAACGTTGCCCAACAGCAGCTCAGAGGAGTAGGGATGGGTCATATTGGAGGACCCTGGAGGTGGGGCAATACCAATCATGGGGTTGTCACGTTATTGAGGCCCGAGACCCGAATGTCCAATACACTGGGTTCCTAGCTGCCTTCCTGAGCAGGTGGCTCCTACCGGTGCGGGACGTGAGGATGGGCATCTGTCCAGCAACACTAGTGATGGCGGGCACCATGGCCGCCAAAAAATGGTTCAACTTGGGGGGTCCCCATTCTGTCCAGGGTCCCCATTATGGCCAAGCTGTATGCCATCTGGGGATGTATCTCATGAGGGGGGTCGCCTCGGAGGGTATGTGGCCCCTTCCAGATCTTCCACGACAGGGTGGCGGCTCATCTCGGCGGGTACACTTTCCCAAACGCCATCCGCCCCCCAGGAAACAGCCTGCGACCATCCCTGCTGAACATCATCGGGGTGGCGCCGATGACGCTCAATGGGGAGGGTGGGAGGATCTGCATTGGTAACCAAACCAACTTCAACTTCAGCCCATTCCCCATCCTGATTGGCCAGATGGTGGAAAATGGTCAAGGCTCTCTATAACAATAGGAGTATTTTCAGAGCATTCGGTGAGGGGTGCTCATGGCTCGGATCGACGGGAAGGTGATCTGAGAGCCTTACGTGCCATTCTGATTCGCCAAGAAATTCAGGTGCCTCCAATGAATGTCGAAGAAGGTATTCATGGCTGTCTGCAGGAGAAGAATCCTTGCGTTCTGTGCCAGATGTGGCTGATGTTCACCACTTTTGGCTCCAGTGATGTCATTACTCTTCCTCCCATCAGGGTCGACGCTGGCCTAGCAACTGTGTATGTCGAACACTGGAACATTGCATACCCTGAGAGGCTTTTACACAAGCGAGTCCGGAAACTCGAGTCTACTCGCGTGGAAACCAAGCGATGGGGGAGAAGGAAAGGTGCTGCTGGAAGGGTTGAACCAGGGGTGCGTCAGGCAGCGAGGCCTGCACATGCCAGGACTTCAGTAGCGGGAACATCACGCAATGTTGCTGCGACCTTGTTGCCCATAGGGGGGTCACATGAGGTGGCCAGGGATCTTCTCGGGGAGTAGATAAGATACCTTCTCTAACCTTTCCAGGATGAAATTCTCCCGGCACTGTGGTCGGCCTAGATGACCTTGCGGCAATTACTGAGCATTGAAGCCATCTGGCAGAAGATAATGCAGGAAGGGATCCAGATACCAGAGGTCGAGCTCATTCGAGTTACCGACCAAGTAATATTCCATCAACCACGTGCTTATCTGACGGCCATGGACACATACACGCGCCAAAGGTGGCGGCGTGTGCAACCAACTTTCCTAGTGAATGTGATGCTCGGCCAAGAGCATGATCTGGAAGTGATATCACCGGGAGAAGGAGACAGTGACGAGGAGTCGGAGGGGGAGGTGGAAACCAGAGAAGACGAAGGAGAAGGACAAGATGAAGGAGAAGGATAACCTGAAGGTGAGGGTTCGCTGGGAGCGACCTACCAAGGGAGTATTCGGGAGAGAGACGAGATTGTCGGCTCTGATCTCGACATAACCGAGATACTTGAGGTTTGTCTCTATCTTCATTAATTCTTCTTTCTTCATCCATTCTCCTTCACAATTTCCAACCCATATCTCTTCCTCACTCAAGAGAACCTAAGTGTTGGTCAGGCATCCCCACTAAAGGAGGGAGGAGAGGAATTGGTTGGACAGGATGGGGATCCGATGCCCATCATTGAATTGACAAGAGCAGAGGGGTCTCCTGTCATGGCAGCTCCTGTTGTGGCTGAAAGACTGGAGGCTGACGCTCTGGGTTCCTATAAGTCCCACGCTTCACTATTGGCACTTGTTATCAAAAGATCCCAACCAATCAGCATACGCCTTGCGTAGTGATCTCAACATTGGTGGCTCGTCAGGCTGCGCAGCCCGGGCTGTCCATGAGCGGACCAGTGGCGGACATACCACCTCATTCAGAACATGAAACCTACACTGATTCAGCCCTGCAATTGGTGATCATGGGGCAGCGGACATCAGCGGTGCTGTTCTTGAGGTGAGGCTAGAAGCTGACGGAGGAACCATCATTGTTGTGGCAAGAGAGGAAGGTCTCTCGAACATTGAGGATCTTATTCCTCACGAATACATCTCTGAGGCAGATCATGCTGCCAACCTACTGGCTTCCTTTCTTATGTACCGACCGGCTGAACCTGAGGAGATAAACGACTCAGAATCAGAGGCATCTGAGGAGAGCTGGATGACATGCTGCAAAGGGTGGAAGTGTATCCAGCGCTTTATCAGACAGCCCCAGTCGGATTGGCTGAGACATATGGGATCACTCCAGACCTGGCTACACTTCCTGTGAGCCGGAGTGGCTGACGCTCAGCGCCTTCATCTGACGGTCCGTGATTACATGGCTGAGAAGATATGCAAGAGATGCCAGCACACCGACGTTGCCCAGTGTCGTGAAGGATTGGTGAGTGCTTGAGCGTTGACGATGGCGGAGAGGGATGTACAACACCTCGGGGGGAAGGTGGTAGATAAGGAGGCCTTCATTGCAACATGCTCTGAGCTTGTGGAGCAACCAACGGTCCAGCTGGCTGATGCGTAGGAACAATTGATTTAGGCGAGTCACGAGATGACCGTACTTCAAACTTAGCGGGAAAAGGCACAAGCTAGGGTTGACGAGCTGTGCTCTGTGGTGGCTGATGAAGAGAGAGTCTTCAAGGAGCGAGAAGTGGTCCTGGAGGCTACCAGCCAAAGGGTAGTAGTGCTGGAAAGATCGATTCAACACGCTGATCCTTAAGGGCTTTGTTTTGGCCATCTCATGAACTTCTTTCTTGTACTTCTCATCATCTTAATCCAATACATGGACAAATCCATTTATTTGTAACATTGATTTAATATGATCAACCATAATTCTGAAATAAATAACAACTCACCCCTAAGCTCCTATGGGTCGCACTCAATGCGAGAAGCAAAGGATACTCGAGTTATCATTTCATCCAACTATAGGGTATTAACCAAGCTTCAGGCATCCAAAATTGGGCCTCGATTTCTGAGTATAATACCTTAGACCGATTGATATATCACCTTCTCAATGTGCTCGGACACACAAGCAGGGCAATGTTAGGGGCATTGAAATCCATCCGAACATAGGAAGATGGAAAGGGTGAATCATGTTGCCCAAATTCGGAACACTATGGGGCACGACGATGGAGGATAACTATTAAACATGATGGAAACACAACAACCATATCGTGTTGGCTCAGAATGGGGACAATAAATGTGGGCTGACCGCTGACCATGTTCGCAACATGGGGACTAACTCAAATATCACCAGTCAGTCTTCCGGAACGTTGGCCCAGGACAGCAGGCTGACTACAAGTCTATCATCCATATTGCTACAATAAGCAGACCAAAGTCTATCATCCATACTGTTAGGGGGTCCCATCAAACATGACCAGTCCTCCAGAATGTTGGCCCAGGAGAGTAGGCGGAGCATAGGTCTATCATCCATACTGTTTGGGGGTCCCATCGAACATGAAAGGGGATGAGGATCCGAATAAAGGGGCACGAAGAGCATGGAAAGTGGAGTGGTGGTTTGTTCAAACAGAGTCCAACACTCCCGAAATTTCGCCACCGTGGTGGAGGTGCATTAGGCAGATGTACCAACCTGATCACGGATCATCCCAATTTTCAGACAGCATCTCTCTGGCGAGAGAACTGTCACTTCCCATCATCACTAAGGGCATCCCAAACTTATTCGGGGTAGAGGTCGTGACTACACCACTTCTCAAGAAGTCAGGCCGAGAGACCGACAGTTGGGAGGGATGGAATTTGGTAATCCCTGTGGCTAGACCCAAGACTAAATGTCCAGGCATTCCTACGTATCTCATAAGGATGAGAATCAAGACACACATAGTTCTAGAGAGTGGTGGCGTGTGACCGCGTTGTTGTGACACGTCAAATTGATTTTGATTTTATGGTTGATTTATAGTCTAGGGTAAACCCTCGGTCGTCTCTCAAGGAGCGTTGGTAGGTTTAGTGTGTAATTTTAATAAAAATGACTAAGAGAGGGGGTGGTTTTGAACAGAGTTTAAAAAAATGACTTAGTTGAAATTGCTTAGAAGTTGAGTGACCTAGTGGATTTTGAAAATTATGAGATAAAAGGTTCGATGTGATTTCACTACACACATATCATGTTCATTGTTCAAATAGATTCATCTTAGGTTTAGAGTAATTCTTTGGATGGAGTAAATTGGAATCCCGAATAATTCATAAACTTTTATTTCAATTATGTAAGGACCAAACCTTGACGTAACAATCGTATTGTCAAGGTCTAGTACTTATGCATGGAATAAGAGCTTCCAAAGCAGATTGAAATCTCAATAAGGTGGGTATGAAAAGGATTCTTGTGATCTCCATTTGGATCAACACAAGTCACACACTCAAAACCTCACACCGATTGGTTATATATTAAGAGAATAACACTCACATGCATAAAATCAAGCATTGATTATGATTTTAAGGTTGATTTATAGTCTAGGGTAGACCCTTGGTCGTCTCTCAAGGAGGGTTGCTAGGTTTAGAGTGTGTACTATTAATAAAAATGACTATGAGTGGGGGGTGGTTTTGAAAAGAGTTTAAAAAAATGAATTAGTTTAAATAGCTTAAAAGTGGTGTGACCTCGTTGATTTTTAAAAATAGGAGATAAAAGAGTCGATGTTATTTCACTACACATATATCAAGGTTATTGTTCAAAGATATTTATATTATGAGTAGAGTAATTCTTGGGTTGGTGTTAATTGGAATCCCGATTAATTCCTAAGATTTTATTTCATTGCTTTAAGGACCAAACCTTGATGTAACAATCGTATTGTCAAGGTCCAGTACTTATGCATGTAATAAGAACTTAAAAATAATATTAAAATCTCAATATGGTGGGTATGAAAAGGATTCTTGTGATCTCCAATCGGAACAACACAAGTCACGCACTCAAAACCTCACATCGATCTGTTAGAAATTAAGAGCGTAACACTCACATGTATCATATCAAGCATTCAAATTTGAAATAAAATAAGATAAATGGAATGAAATGTTTAAACACCCAAATTAAACCAAACCAGAAGCTAGTGTATGCATCGAAACTCCCTTGACATATATGTATCTCCCTCACAACAAACGCCCAACTTTTAGCTCGACATCGGGGGGAGGGGGAAGCTCGGGTGGAATTCCTTCTTCAACCTTGATTCACCTCTGAGGATAGGGGCCTCAAGAACCTACAAGGTGATTACGAGAGTCCTATAGGACTCCAAAGTGGCAGAAATTGACTCTTTATCCGTACTTTCAAATGTGGTTCCTTTGGTGCCCTTTTATAGGAAAATTGGAAGGTGGTTTTAGGCACCCAGATTTCATCAATCCAGTTGCACAACGTGTTTCGTCCTTCAGATAGTCTTATCTCGCTTTTAAGAAAATAGAAATGTTGTAGCCCTACATCTTGAATGTCTCCACCGAATGTTTGTAACCATTTATACAACTACAGCTCAAGATATTGATAAAATACAGAACATTGCATTTGACTTGGTCCAAATTCGGTGGCTTGGACAGACTAGTTCAAATTTGCCCCATAAAAGCCGAATCAGGATTGGGATCCTTAATATGAATTGTATCCAATAAAATTTTAGACAACCCCAAAACATTTCATCCCATTTGGATCCACGGATTTCGGGTACTATGCAAAACAGTGGACATATGTCCATGGATCCATGCAATTTTGGCCCCTTTTTCTTCCACTTCATCAAGGGCCCTCCAAATCACCTCCACCTACATTGAAACAATAAAAACATGTAACATTTCCAATTATAATATTTATTAGAATTAATTTATTGATTCAGAAATAAAGTTCAATTTATTATTATATTTGGAATATTCATTACAAAACTAGTTTAAAACTGCGGTGTAAGGGTTGAATAAAATTGTGAATCGTGGTACGATAACACCCCCACACCAAAACATTTGCACTCCTGGGAAAAGTCACATATCCAAATACAATGGTGCATATATATATTTCCAACATCCTGAAGTTTTATCATTTGAGAAAATTTATTTAATGTAAAGTGATCAATGTACGAACCACAACAAGGAGTTCTTCCTAGTGAAAATATAAAATGATGTCTCATAAATCATATCATAGTGAAATTAAAAAAGATTCATGATACCCAATTGAGAAAGGAATTCAGAAGTAAACCATGACACTAACTCTCTATGTGCTTGTGTGAAAACCATTCCATGCTATTATTTCGACTTGTTATCCTATAAATATATGTTATTTTAACATTTTTCACCTTAAATTATTTTGTCACCGAACCTGTCGTACATCCTTTGCAATCATATTTCAATATCCACTCATTTAAGCATTCTTAGAAGTCAAACCATAATCTACCAACCTAGATATCCCCATATGTTTCACATTTCTTCACTCCCATCATTTATTATATATTTTTTTGAATTTTCAATTGGAAAAATTCTCACACACATCTCTCAACCCTTGTTTGATCTCCTCACGACACTAATTGAAGTAGTTATAACAAGATCATAGGTTGAGTAGGAGTAGTTTTTGACATGCCCAAGACACAACAATTTTTTTGAGGGCGTACAACAGTCATACATTATGTACACACACATAGGTTATTCTGGTACAGTAATGAAATAGATCAGATAAGTAACAAATGTATGCAAATATCATTTAAAGCTGAGAATATTAACCCAATATATATTTACCTTATATTAAGTAAGAAATAATAACACTTTTTTTGTTTGGTGCAAATTTTTTTGGAGATATTAGTGACACAGTTTTCCAAAAAACTACTCACACAAAGGGCATCAATCATCTAAAAGTTTTCACATAGATACGACCATTTATATCAATTACAAAAAACCAATTCACTATAAATCACTCCTTGATGGTAAACTCATACAAAAATTCTTTTTAGCCTTAGTTATGGTATTTTTACATTCCCCACTTTATGGTCGCCACATCATGGAATTTTGAAGTTATTGATGGAGAAAAATAAAAATACTATAAAGAAGGCCAAAAAGAGAAAAAAAAGGAGAAAACGATGAAAATTCCTAACTAAACCAAGAATGTATCCACCCCCCCCCCCCCCCCCACACACCTAGAGTATTCAGCGTCCTCACTATAGTAAAATAGAATGTGGGAAGGAAGGATAAAACATGGTTGATGTCATTCATAGTTTGCTTCTTGAACTTGGAGTTCCTCCATCGGGGACTCCAGAACGGGTTCATGAAAGTGCTTCAGTTGCTGCCCATTGACAGTGAAGTTTTTCTTGGTTTCTTCATTTTGAACCTAGATAACACCAAATGGGGAGACATTCGTAATAGTCTATGGTCCAAACCAGCGGGAACGAAGCTTACCTAGATGCAACATCATCCTTTCATTATAAAGGAGGACCATCTGCCCAATATGGAACTGACGATGAAGGATAAGATGGTCATGGGCAGCCTTGGTTCTCTCCTTATAAATCTTGGAGTTTTCATATGGATCTCTTCTCATTTCTTCTAGCTCTGGAATTTGCAACTTTCTTTGAGAGGCTACACCTGAATGATTAGTATTGCTTTGTTTGATGGCCCAGTACGCCATGTTATAAATCTCAATAGGGAGGTGGCGACTCTTTCCAAAAACAAGACTATAAGGTGACATTCCAATGGGATTTTTGAAAGCAGTACGGTAGGCCCATAATGAATCATCAAGTCAAAGACTCCAATCTTTCCTATTGGGATGGAGTGTTTTTTCAAGAATTTGTTTTACCTCCCTCTTTGACACCTCAGCTTGACCATTTGTCTGTGGGTGATACGCACTAGATACTCGATGACCGACCCCATACTGACACAAAAGTGATTGCATTTTTCGGTTGCAAGAATGAAAACCCTAGTCACTAATGATGAACTTAGGTAATTGAAACCCACAAAAGATCTGAGTTCTCAAAAATTCTACAACTGTTTTGGAAGCATCTATCCTTTTGGCCCGTTCGTCTACCCATTTTCATACGTAATCAACGGCCAAAATAATTTACAAGTTGCCAAAAGAATTGGGAAATGGCCCCATAAGGTCAATGCCCCAAACATCAAAAATGTCATGAAAGAGCAAGGGTTGTTGTGACATTTCATTACTTTTAGAGGCATTCCCCATTCTTTGACAATGAGGACAATATTTACAAAATTCATGGGCATCCCAAAAAAGTGTTAGCCAAAAGAGACCATAATCAAGAACATTATGAGCGGTCCGTTGGGGACCAAAGTGGCCCCCACAAGCAAGAGTGTGGCAGAATCTAAGGACAGACTGAAACTCGCTATCGGGAACACAACACCTAAGGACCTGATCGCTACATGTGCACCAAAGGTTTGGGTCATCCCAAATGTATCAACAAGACTCATGTTTTAGACGACTGGCTTGGTTTTTGTTGAAATCAGTAGGAATGCAAGATGCTACCAGATAATTTACAATTTCATCATACTAGGGAACAACATCTTGCACTTTGTACAATTTCTCATTAGGAAACAAGTCATTGATGGGAATTTAGGGGGATGAGACAATGTACGAGGATGGGGGAATCCTACTGATATGGTCTGTCACCACATTCTCTGCTCCTTTTTTATCTCTAATTTCTAGATTGAATTCTTGAAGGAGGAGCATGCAACGAGTAAGACGTGGTTTGGCTTCCGGTTTCTTTCGGAGATACCAGAGGGCTACATGGTCTGAGAACTTAATGACTTTGGACCATAAAAAGTATGACCTGAATTTATCTAAGGCAAAAAAAATGGAAAAAAATTCTTTTTTAGTGGTGGTGTAGTTTTCTTGGGCAGGGTCCAAAGTACGTGAGGCATAGGAAATGACATGTGGAGCTCGATCGACCCTTTGTGATAAGACTGCCCCAACTGCATAGTTAGAGGTGTCACACATGAGCTCAAATCGTAAATCCCACCGAGGTGGTTGGATTACCGGGGGTTATGTGAGACTCCATTTTAATTTATTAAAAGCTTCTTCACATTCTTTATCAAAAACAAAATCTTTTTCTTTTTGGAGTAAGCAGGAGAGGGGATGCAAAATCTTACTAAAATTACGAATGAAACGACGGTAAAATCTAGCATGACCTAGGAATGACCACACATCACGTACATTTTTAGGGAATTGTAGGGATGAAATGGAATCCACTTTAGATTTATCTACTTGGATACCATCCCCAGAAATGACATGTCCCAAAACTATACCTTGTCACACCATGAAATGGCATTTCTCATAATTTATTACAAGATTCCTTTCAATACAGCGATGTAGGATGTAACCATGACTACTTAGACATTCATCAAAAGAGGATCCATAAACAGTAAAATCATCCATGAAAACATCCATTCAATCCTCCAAGTAATCCGAAAAATACTAACCATACATCACGGAAAGTAACCAGAGCATTTCATAGGCCAAATGGCATCCTTCTATAGGAAAATGTGCCAATGGGGAATGTGAAGGTTGTCTTTTCCTGATCCTTAGGGGCAATATGGATCTGAATGTATCCAGAATACCCATCAAGAAAACTATAATGGGACTTCCCTGCTAGCCTCTCCAACATTTGGTCAATGAATGGTAAGGGAAAATGGTCCGTCCTATTGTGTTGGTTTAGTCGGCGATAATCTATACAGACAGTACAACTAGTCTACACATGAGTTGGAACCAATTCATTGTTTTCATTTTCAATTACCGTTAGGCCAGTTTTTTTAGGAACTACTTGAACGGGACAGACCCATTGGCTATTAGAGATTGGGTAAATGATTCCAGCAACCAATAATTTTGTTACTTCCTTTTTAACTTCTTCTAAGAGGTTTGGGTTCTGTCAACATTGTGCGTGCGTCACTGGTTTACCCACATCAGTTAATAAAATATGATGTGTACAAATTTATTGGCTAATACCAGAAATGTCGGCAACTATCCATCCCAATGCTTTTTTATGCTCCCTCAAAAGTTAAAGCAGTCTCAATTCATGCTCAGGAGGGAGTGAACTATTAATGATGATGGGAAACTTGTTTCCATTCTCATGATATGAATATTTTAAATATTGAGGCAGTTTCTTTAGTTCCAATTCAGGTGGATTTCAGATTGATGGGAGTGTGTGTTAAAGTGAGAGGTCACTAATCTCATCTAACTGCTCAATGGTATCATCCTCAGATGAGGAATTAGCTTTTACAAGCGTAGCAGTATCATCGATGGTCATGTGATCCTCCGTGTTCAATAAATTATCAATTAATAAATAGGCATGACACTTTTCTAGACCACTAAAACAATCAACAGATGACTCATTATCAAGAATTTCCATCATAGAGTAAAATTTAGAAAGGGGATCAGGGGAAATGTAACACCCTGAGATTTTATGAAAAATATTATTTTAATTTCATTAATGTCTTGTGTTGTATTCTACACCAAGATTACCTTGCGCTATACGCAACACCGTATTAGCTTGCAGTATACGCAACACTATTCTTGGATCGTGTTACACACAATTTTGATAAGAGTTATTCTACGCAACATTGAGTATATATATATATATATTAAATGTATAAATGAAATGTTGTTGGATTCTGTTATACGAAACAAAAAAGGATTCTTTCAAAACACGCAACCCAGACTTGGCTTGCATTACACGCAATCGTGACCTTCCTCGATAGCGTGTGTTGTACGCAATACCGGGTTTTAATAAACAATGATATATTATTATAATATTGTCATGAACTAGCCATTATGAATAGTATTAACTAAATTTTGAATTTTATAACATTATTATTCATCTTACACATTTTCTAGAACATGGTATAAGAACAAAATAAATGTTTCGGGTAAAATAAGTATTTTTCAAACAATGCAGTTTTGCCGCCTTTTGATGGCGCACCCAATTTAAATCTAGTTTTTGACATGTTTATATGTTCAATTTGACAAAATAAAATTCTTCTTTTGAATCAGGATGTAAAAATTTACATTAGATAAAGTTTTTATATTTTTCCGATAACTTTCATATTTTAATGAATAGTAAAAACACGCTATATTTTAATTAAAAACAACTTTTTTCATCATAATATCTTATGTGGTTAAATTATAATATTGAATGGTTTTAAAGTATAAATAGAATATATTTTTACCATTTAATATAATTCATGTCATTAGCATTGATTTTACCTTGAATTCGTAGGTTAAATCAATTCAACATTTTGCAATGTTTTAAACAAAAACCCGTTTTTATTCGACAACGGGATTAATTTTAATTTAATTTCTGCTACTTCTGTGTATTGAATTTTAAAAAATGGATTCCATATTCGGAATCAGTGGGTCCAAATTATGTTAATAGGCTACTTTTTATTTTTGGGAATTATGAAAAGTAACTACGGTAAATTTTATTTACCATAGTTAAAGATAAATCGGGTAATTAAGGGTAAATATAATATTATAAAATTACCCTAACACATGCCAAAATTTTATTTGATGGCTAAAAGTAAACCCATATCAACTAAGGGTCGGATTAGATTCATTTTATGGTCTTTTGACAATGAAAATAATTTAATTATTATTAAAACAACAGAAAGTGACAACATGTCACTTTCTTAAATCTTATAAGTATAATAATATTAACTTATTGATAAACATTATAAAACTTCGAACATGAATTGTATCCAGAAAGATAACAAAATTATCTACATCATGAGAATTTATTTATAACTTTTTGGGATTAAATAGTTTTCATTAATTGTGACACAATAGTGATGCAGAAATTATTTATCTAGTGAAAAATCAAGAATATAGTTTTTATTAAACTAATAGTGACCATAAAAGGCACAAAACTCTGACCAAAACATATTGGTCATGTAAATTGAAACTATAATCATCCAATGGTCGAATATTTGACCATTTGGAGTCTTATACAAGCAATTATGACACTTATATTATTTTATTTTAAATGATGCCAAAGTTGTCACCTTCATAATTTAATAAATATAACAATTTAAATATTGTGATTTTAAGATGATAAATTCGAGTAAAAGTGTTATTGTGAAATTTAATATACTTATCTTCATCATAGGATTTTATTTTAAATTTTTATGCAACAAATAATTATATTAAATAATTATAAAAAAATGATGTAGTAATTACTTTATTAAGAGATAAACCAAATAAATGGTTTTAAAAAATAATAAAATAAATATTATATGAACTATTTAATGTGATCCACTAATTTTATAGATACATATGACCTTTTATTAATATATTAAAGCTTTTAGTTTGAACATATCTTCTGTATATATTTTATTTAAATTCAAATAAATGAATAGTGTCAAAATTGACACTATTGTTATTTTATAAAAATAACATATTATAAAATTGTATAAAAATCACAAAAATATTTAAAAATTATAAATTTAAATTTATATGGTCTATAATGTCATAAAGTAAACAATTATTGAAAATTCACAACAAATAAGTAATTATTTGTTATAATTTAAAATTTAGAATTTTATTACAACAAATAAAGTTAAATAGATTAAATAAGGATAAATCAAAATGATAAGGTTTAAAATAAGATCCAAACATGTCTAAATTTGATTAATTGATGAGATTACAACCCAATCTCATCTAAATTTCGAATATGAGTAATTTTTGGAGGTTTTTAAGTGGGGTTAGATTTATTATAAATTAATATTTTTAAGAATTCCAAAGGTGCCCCTCTCCTCCCTTATAAAAGGGCACCTCCTCCCTCTCTTCCTCACACAACTTTGAGCCTTCAAGCTCAGCCAACCCCTACCAAATTCTCTTCTCCACTTGCCTAGCAACATCCTAGAGGTTCTGGTCTTCCTCAAAGACCAATTTTAGTGCCCTAAGAGGAGGTCTCAAAATGGCGCTTCAAAGAAGAGGAGGTTTGGACACTTACGAAGCAAATCGGACCTAAGGTAAGGGAAATATCACAATCTCATTTTTATCCGAGATTGTTTATACTTTGGTATTTACTGGGGTGTATTTTATCATCCACATCCATGTTTCCTCAATATGTAATATTGTTTCCATCCACTTACAATAGTTTAAATCCAATTTTACCCATCGGTGAGTTTTTAGTAAAGAATATGAAAGGAATCTTTTGTCGTTTTTCATACGAGGTACTTTTTGAGTTTTCTGACAAAAGTACGAGAAGAATGTTTTCTTTTCACTTATACGACATGAATGGATTTTTAAAACATTATTTCTAAGAAGCCTCCCTTACACGTTTTCATGTTTATTTTTAATAAACTTCTTTTAGTTTAAAATTTTATAACATGTTAAAGAAAGGAAAGTGTTTTTGAAGTAGAAAGGATATTTTCCTCAAGAATAGAGTTCAAGTGTTTTATCAAAATTATTTTCCATCTAAGAAAATAAAGGGTTCTGTTTCTATCCCTATTATTACATTGATTTGATTATGTTGTGATGGAATTATTTTTATGAATTCCTTTATCTTATATGAGTTGTTCTATGATGTCATGATGTTTAAGATTCCCATTTTTATTACATGGGTTATGCAATGACGTATGTTTTAAGATTTTGTGGCACACATAAGAATGGTATCATTATGAGATGGGTGGGACCTATGTCTCCCTCCAATGAATTGGGTAATGATTTTATATCTCATGAGTACACATGGCTGGAATGGTAGGTTATACCGGTTTAGTGAAAAAGGACTGAAATGAGGGTGACTCGGTTCAGAAAGGGACTTTGTCCACTAAGATAGTCTTGGCAATGAGTCTTGACTAATAAGAAATGAATCTCTATGATTATGTTTGTATGCCACAATGTTTAATGTTTTAAGTTATGATTATTTTGATTACATTTCACTACCACCAGTTATCCCAGGTTATGAAATTATGATCTCTTTTACAGGTTAAGATTTCCAAAAGTTATGTGCTTATGTATATGATGTGATTGATATTTCTTTTGTTTACCTTTACTGAGCATTTAAGCTCACCCTTTTATGTTTTTTCCCCAGGATATAATGAAAGGTTTTAGTTATAAAAAAAAGTAAGATCTTTATGGGAGATTTGGAAGATATTTCGCCATGATTAGAAGATTATATTCCGAGTTTCCAAAGACACTAAACTATTACGGTTCTTGTGTGTGTGTTTTTATTATGTACTAAGTATTCCGCAAATGTAATGTAATGTTAATGTACGTTAAGCTTCGGGTCTCTACAGGAAACAAATGATGTGATTTTAGGGGAAGGGAGTAAATCAATTGAATTTACCAAGAGAGAGGAATGTTCTTCTGAGGGGTGCTTCATGGAATCAAGGATGTTAAAATGGACTATGTCACCACCAAGTTCCATAGATAATGTACCATTATGGACATTAATTATGGAATTGGTGGTTTTCATGGAAGGTCTCCCCAATATAATTGGGGCATGTCCATTCATCCTATCATCTTCCATTTTTGGCACATAAAAATCAGCAGGAAATATTAGATTTTAAACCCTCACAAGAACATCCTCTAACACACCAGAAGGGTGTGTCGTACACCAATTTACTAGCTGAACAACTATTTTTGTAGGATTTAGTTCACCGAACATCAAAGAAGAGTATATAGAGTGAGACATCACATTAATTGAAGCACCCAAATCAAGCATAGCAATGGAGAAAGAATACTCCCCTATGGTGCACAGAATCGAGAATGTTTCAGGATTGTTGCACTTGGTGGGAAGTGATGGTTGTATCAATGCTGATACATTCCTCCCCAAGCTTACCTTCTCATCACCTCTATGTCACCTTCGGTGGGTACACATCTCCTTCAGAAACTAGGCATATCTCAGAATTTTCTTGACGAATTCAATCAATCGAATGTTAACCTCTACTTTTTTGAAAGTCCCCAAGATTTCTTTATCTAGTTCAGTTTCCTTTTGTTTCCTTGGTTGGGTGGATCTTTGGGAAAATGGAAGAGGAATGCTTGGGATTGGTAACTTATCAATATACACACTCATTCCTTTGGTAGGACTTCTCTCAAGACAAGGTTCCATCTCATTTGAGCCTTTTTCAGTGGTTGGGATGGTGGTTCCCTTAAGAGAGGATGACTCTAATGGAGGGTTCATTTGGCTTTTACGTTGAGTTCCACTCTTAAGGTTGATGGCACTAACATTTCCCTTATCCCTAGGGTTGACATGTGGTTGAGAGGGTAGTTTACCAGACAAATGGCTTTGTATTTCACCCACCGAGTTAGCTAGATGGCCTAATTGGGTTTTGAGGTCTTGTATGGATGCCTGAGTGGTTTGTTGGAATTGGAGATTATTGGCATCCAATTGTTTCATCATATCTTCAAGGCAAGTTTCAGTTTTTGGAGGGGGTTGTTGGAAAGGCCTTTGGGGTGGTTGAAAATTTCTGGGTGGTGGTGGTTGATTACTGCTTTTCCCTAGTTGGTTTCCAGGTTGATGAGGTTGGTTTGAATACCCCCTTTCCTATAGGCTTGGTTTCCTTTCCACCTAAGGTAGAATGGATAGTAAGGTTTTTTCCTAATGGGTTGGTTTCCGGGGCTTCTTGGAAATATTTCCTCACAAATCTCAGAAGTTTCTCTCAATTGGTGGCATTGGTCAGAATAGTGGGTATCAGAAGAGAATATACCACAACGTATGGGAGGAGGAGATTGGAATTTCCCTTGGTAAAGAGAAAGTTGTCGTAGAAGGGTACTTACCTCTTCAAACATTGTGTCCACCTTCTTCTCGAATTCAGAACTTTCCACCTCATGGATACCTTGAATAGGTACACTAGACCTTGAATAGAATTTTTGAGTGTTTTATACCATGGTCTCAATTAAGTTCCTTGCAGCGATTGGGGGTTTATCCACTAGTGCACCACCTGCAGCAGCATCAATCATGTTACGATCTATTGGAATTAAACCTTTATAAAAATATTGTATTAAAAGTTGATCACTTATTTGGTTGTGTGAACAACTTGAACATAATATTTTAAAGCTTTCCCCATATTCATGAAGGGTTTCTCCTTGAGATTGTCTTATCCCACATATTTCATTCCATATTGTTTCAGTTCGAGAGGCTGGGAATTATTTTTTATGAAAAAGTCGTTTCATGTCCGCCCAACCATTAATAAGTGAATTAACATAATACAACCAATATTTAGCCGTCTCATCTATTGAAAATGGAAATTCCCTAAGTTTTACTTGTTCTCATCCATATTAGCAGGTTTTAATGTTGAACAAACCATATGAAATTCTTTTAAATTCTTATCTGGATCTTCTCCAGGCAGTCCAGGAAATCTTGGTAATAAATGAATTAAACCATAATTTAGTTCAAAATTGGGTTCCTCGCCTTGTAATTTTTGTAAGTGGGTCAAATATCAACAATATGTGAGGTTAGTTATTTTAGTGTTCTATTATTTTCAGCCATATTATACATGTTATGTTCAGTTTTAACTTTGGTTTCAGAAGAAGAATAATGATCAAGAAGAATTTTAAAATTTGAGGTCTCCTCCTTCAAAGTGTGGTCTTGTATGTCTCAGTCTTGTTGATATAGGATCCTCTCCTGTTTAGGTTCAAAAGTTTGTAGGTCTCCTGGAGTATAACGCGTTATACATAGAACCTAGACAATAAATAAATTAGGAAAAAAATAAATGCAATGGTAGAAGATAAAAGAAACAAATATTCACAAAAATTACAAAAATTTTATCAAAAACCGCACAAAAAAACCAATGAGCTCCCCGGAAACGGCGCCAAAATTTGACCATGTTTTCATGACACGTCAAATTGATTATGATTTTGTTGTTGATTTATAGTCTAGGGTAGACCCTAGGTCATCTCTCAACGAGCTTTGGTAGGTTTAGAATGTGTACTTTTAATGAAAATGACTAAGTGAGGGGGTGGTTTTGAAAAGAGTTTAAAAAATGACTTAGTTGAAATAGCTTAAAAGTTTAGTGACCTAGTGGATTTTGAAAAATATGAGATAAAATGGTCGATGCGATTTCACTACACACATATCAAGTTCATTGTTTATATAGATTCATCTTAGGTTTACAATAATTCTTTGGTTGGAGTTAATTGGAATCCCGATTAATTCCTAAGCTTTTATTTCAATGCATTAAGGACCAAACCTTGATGTAACCATCATATTATCAAGGTCATGTACTTATGAATGGAATAAGAGCTTCCAAATCAGATTGAAATGTCAATAAGGTGGGTATGAAAAGGATTATTTTGATCTCCAATCGGAACAACAAAAGTCACGAAATCAAAACCTCAAACCGATCGGTTAGAAATTAAGAGCATAACACTCACATGCATCAAATCAAGAATTAAAATTTGAAATAAAATAAGATACATGGAATGAAATGTTTAAACACCCAAATTAATCCAAACCAGAAGCTAGTGTATTCATCGGAACTCCCTTTACATGTGTGTAGCTCCCTCACAACGAACACCCAACTTTTAGCTCGACATCGGGTGGAGGAGGAAGCTCAGGTGGAACTCCTCCTTCATCCTTGATTCACCTATGAGGATAGGGGACTCATGAACCTCCAAGGTGGTTAGGAGACTCTTATAGGACTCCAAATTGGAATCACTTCACTCCTTGGCAGAACTTTCAAATGTGGTTCCCTTGGTGCCCTTTTGTAGGAAAATTGGAAGGTGGTTTTAGGCACACTGATTTCATCAATCAAATTACACGACGCGTTTCAGCCTTCATACTGTCTTATCTCACTTTGGAAAAAATAGAAAAGTTGTATCCCTACCCCTTTACTATCTCCACCGTACTTTTGGAACCATTTGGACAAATACAGCTCAGGATATTGATAAAATACAGAACACCTCATTTGACTTGGTCCCAATTTGGGGGCTTGGACAGATCAGTTAGAATGGGCCCCATAGAAGCTGAATTAGGATTGGGTTCCTAAATATTAAATTTAGCCTATTAATTTTTGGACAGGCATAAAAATTTTCAGCCCATTTGGAAGCCCGGAGTTTATGTACTATGAAAAATAGTGGACAAGGGTCCACAAATCCATGCAATTTTGGCCCATTTTTCTACCACTTCATCAAGGGCCCTCCAAATCACCTCCACCTACATTGATACAATAAAAAAGTAACCTTTCCCATTATAATATTTATTAAAATTAATTGATTGATTCAAAAATAAAGTGAAATTTATTATTATATTTGGAATATTCATTACAAAACTAGTTTTAAACTACGGTGTAAGGGTGGAATAAAATAGTGAATCATGGTGTGATCAGCGTGGCACGACATGGTGCCTGAGAAAAGGACGAGGGAGAAGTGTTGGTCTAGCCGTCACACCAAAAGAAGCGGAACATGATATATCTTGTTTTTCCTTGATCGTGAGTGGTTTTTATTTTGCAGAGCGACCGGCCTGGGGCAGGAAATCCTCGCATCGCCACAATAATCTAGCCATAACAGGCATTGAAAATTGGTATGGAAATTGACCAATACCCAATGTGATGTCCCCTATGGGGAGGTCACCACAATGTAGTGCCATTTTTCATCGTGCAGCCAGGACGATATCATCATAGTTCAAGGTAGATGGCTTGGACCTGGTAGCACAGTTTAAGGTCATATGGCTTGGACCTGTGGGAACACACATGATGCAATAAAGTATACCTGATGCGGGTGAGGGCGTAATCCCATTAAATCCCCGTGCACGATTCTGAGAGAGGAGCCTTGCGCCGAAGGGGCCTACGAGGGTCCAACCATCAGGGGGGTTGGAGATGATAGCTCCCAGCTATGCTGGGCCCGAAACGCAATGTCTGGGTGACTCCTCATTCCCCATGGGGATGAGGGTCAAGCTGCACACAACCTGTAATGAAGAAACCCAAGCACATACTCTAGTGCTCAGATCACGTGATCCGCGAGAGACACCATTACACAGCTTGGTCCGCCTGACGTGTGGGGGTGCACTGAGGGTTAGTACAAGGAGTATCGAGATTCCACCTTGACACGGTGGGGTGGAACATAATGTGAATCATGCAACCAACATTCAGGGCCTGAAGAAGCTGGCATGATGACTAAGGATTACTGCTGACCATGTTCGCAACATAGTATCTTGTCGTGTTATCCTAGAGACAGGGGAAAACAAATGAGCATCAACCGCTAACCACATTCACAACATGGTATTTGTATCAATTTGTTGCCCAAAAACCCTCAGGGGTATTGGCCCGTGATGGTAGGAGAGCCCTTAAGAGTTGTATCCAAGCCGTTCATGGGGGTCCCTCTGGGTGTGAAAGATGGTGGGTCCTGAATGAATGGGAACACAAAGCTTGAAAAGCGGACAAAAACTTTCCTAAGTCGAATCTGACACTACAGGTCCTAGACCAGAGTTCTCTGAACACATTAGCAGACCACTGTAAATGGTCGAAGGGATCAGTCTGAGTACAACCAAAAGATGGCGGATTCCCGGGGGAAGGGGGCATAGTGCCAAAGACCCTATACCACAACTATATGTCCCCCCGTTTGGAGGGACAGGCCAAAAGATCGAGGCAGTTCGGAGATCATGGGATCTCATAAGAGATGGGGCGGGACCTGAAATCTAGGTGTTCAGGTGGTCCTACGTATCCCATAAAGATGGGAATCAAGCCACACGTAGTTCATGAGATGCAGTTTAACGTCATGTAGGACGAAATATAGTTTAATGTCATGTGGGATGGGGAACGCATCTCATCTGGGGATAGGCACGGTATGAAGAGTAACCTGACGTGAATAAGGACATAATCCCACACCACACCATACAATCCAACAAGAGAGACCGAGTCGTGGAAGGCCAAGGAGCCTAAGGTTGGGCCTTGGTCAGGGAGACCTAACCAGCTTGCAGTTTAGCGTCTTGCAGTGAGGACAAGAAGGAAGTTTAAGGTCATGCTGGACCATAAGGGTCATAATTTTAGGTCTTAGAACTCGGACCATTGGGGCCCAGATGTAGGGTGAAATGTAGTTTAGGTTCGTGCCGGACCGGGTGCAGTTTAAGTTCATGCATGACCAGGTAAAGTATACGGTCATGAGGAACCGGGTGTAGTTTAAGGTCATGTGGGACTGGGTGTAGTTTAAGGTCATGTAGGACAGGGTGCAGTTTAAAGTCATGCGGGGCCGCAGGAGGATCTTAGTTTTAGGTCTTAGAACTCGAACCTGGAGGGCTCAGGAAAAATACCGTTTGAGGAACCTGGCGTTGGTGGGAGGAGTGACACGCTCACCATCCATAGTCACTAGGGAATAAGTGCCACTGGGATAGACCTTATAGACCATGAAAGTCCCCTCCCATTTGGGCTCCAACAAGGGTGGTTTCCTGCCAGGAATCATTGGCACTCTGAGAGCCAGGACCAAGTCACCTTGTAGGAAGGAGTGGAGGCGAACCTTCTTATTGAAAGCTCAAGCCATCCTACTCTGATGCCTTTCCATGTTATGTAAAGTGTGAAGCCTATTTTTGTCTAGCGCTTCCAATTTAACTTGGCGGATTTTGGAAACTCTATCCAGCACTTGTTGGTCGTAGACCGCCGTGCGCAATGAGGGCAATTATATCTCGATGTGCAGGACGACCTCTTCTTTGTACACCAGGGAATACGGAGTCACCTGGGTGGAGTTACGATTCATCATCCTATAACCCCAAAGGGTATTGGGGAGCCTGTACGGCCAAATTTTCTTATTCTGACCAACTATTTTTTGTAGAATGTTAGAGAGTGTTTTGTTAAACACCACGATCTATCCATTCACCTGCGCATGATAGCGGGAGGTGTGGTTAGAGAGAATGTTGTACTTGGAGTACAATTTCCTCATCTCGGCTAATCTGAAGTTGGTTTCGTTATCCGTGAGGATATCTTGAGGTACTCTAAATCAGTAGATGATATTGGAGCTCATGAAGTCTATGATAGAACAGGCTTTTACTTCCTTGAGAAAAAGTGCCTCTGCCCACTTCGAAATGAAATCCGTAGCGGTCAGGATGAACATGCACTGGCGGGCTGTCGTCGACGGGTAAGGTCTTACGACATCCAACCCCCATACTGCAAAGGGCCTAGAATTATTGGTAGTATGGAGAGCCTCCGGGGGCCGATACACAAAATTAGCGTGAACTTGGAACGCATGACACCTATTGGCATACTCGATACAGTCGTAGATCATGGAGGGCCAGATGTATCCCAGCCTCCGAATCTGGTGGGACAACATTGACCTGGCTTGGTGGGTGCCATAGGAACCAGCATGAACATCTTGCATGACCCATGGGATATCGACTTCTTGGAGGCAACGGAGGAGAACACCATCAAATCTGTGCCTGTAACGGAGCTGCTCAAGGATGGGACCACTCTGAAGGGTAAAATTCGGTGTGTGGCATTGGATTCTCTCATGATCAGCTCATTCCGAAGGAAGATTGTCATGCTGAAGAGACTCAACCAAGGGCGTCCACCAGTCAGGAACTGTCTCGATTACCTCATCTGAATTTCCTAGGGATCCTGACGTAGGGGCACCAGCAGTGAGATAGTTCAACTGCGGGCCACGATCATCCTCCGGAATAACAGGAGAAATGACTCTCCGGTGTTCCACATGGATAATTAGGTCATCCTGTTTGGGCTCCACATGTGATGTGGCCAGGCTGGCCAAAGCATTTGCTTGACTATTCTGCGACTGGGGAATGTGAACGACCACTGGACGGGAAGGGAACATATCCATTAGACGGAGGGTACACTCTAGAAATGGCACAAGTTCTAGTTTTCTGATAGCATAGTCACCATTGACCTGCTTGATGACTAGCTCGGAGTCCCCTTTTACATACAGATGGGGTACATCAATCTCAAGAGCCAACTCGAGGCCAGTGATGAGGGTATGAAACTCTGTCTCATTGTTGGTGCAGCCTTCTGACAACATGAATGAATATGGCAGAACGACTTGCTCCGAGGTGATGAAGACGACACCCAGGCCCACTCTGTTGATCCTCGGATCATTGAGCCTTCTACCGGTGGGGCTCCGGGAGGAACCGTCAAATTGCATTGGCCAGCATGGGATGGCGTGATCGACTAAGAGGATTTCCTAATCAGGAATGCCCAGTTCCAGTGGCTGGTTCGCAGAGGTTAGGTGAGCAGCTAAGAAGTCTGCCAACGCCTGTCCTTTGATAGCCTTCTGAGGTACGAACCTGATGTTGAACTGCTAGAGGATCACCGCCCACCGCGCCAATCGGCCAGTCAACATAGGTTGGTTCAAAATGTATTTCAATGGGTCTACCCGAGAGACCAGCTATACCTCATGGTGCTGCAAGTAGTGTCGCAATTTCTGCATCGAAAGTATAAGCGTGAGGCATCTCTTCTTGATGGGAGAATATATAATTTCCATATTTAGGAGCATGCAGCTGAGGTAGTAAATGCTATTCTCTGTTCCCTCGCTGTTCTTCTGAGCAAGAAGTGCGCTGAGGGATCATTACAGGGTGGTCACGTATAGGACCAGCAGCTTCTCGGAAACGGATGGTATCAAGACCGGATGTTGGAGAAGATACTGCTTGAATTCTCAAAAGTGATCTGACACTCTTCTTCCCATTCATAGGTGGCGCCTTTCTTCATCAGCCTCGAAAAGGGCTTACACATGCTGGCCAGATTCGCAATGAATAGGAATATATAGGCTAAGTGGCCTTGGAGACCACGAAGCTCCCGAATATTGTTCGAGGGAGGCATCGGGATGATGGCCTTGATCTTCTCTGGGTTGCTCTCAATCCCTCGGTATCTAACAACGAAGACATGAAACATTCCGGAGGTGACCCTGAAGGCACACATCAACGGGTTCATCTTCAAGTGGCGAGAATGGAGGAAGCCGAACACTTTCTCAAGGTCATTGAGATGGTCCTCGTGCTGGCATGATTTAACCACCAGATCATCCACGTAATACTCCACCAGCATCCTGAGAATCGTCTTGAATATGCGGTGCATGGCCCATTGATAGGTGGAACCTAAATGTTTCAGGCCGAAGGGCATAACCTGGTAGAAAAATGTACCTTTGGGGGCCTTGAAGGCAGTGAACTCTTCATCCTTGGGGGCTATCCGGATATGGTTGTACCAGGAGTACCCATCTATGAAGGAGAGGGCTTGGAACCCAGTCGTGGCATCGATCAACAACTCTGTCACTGGAAGGGGTAAATAATCCTTCGGACAGTGGCCATTGAGATCGCGGAAGTCGATACAGACCCTGATCTGTCCGTTCTTTTTCCTGATCCACAAAATGTTGGCTAGCCACCAGGGATATTGGACTTTATTGACGAAGTTGGCTTTGATGATCTTATCAACTTTGGCCTCAACCACATCACCGTGAGAGGGGTTCATCTTTCTAGGAGGTTGTTTGAACCTGCGATGGTTTGCTGGAAGGCCAAGGTGGTGGACGACTACCTTGGGATCTAGTCCTGTCATCTCATCATATCTCCAAGCAAACACATCACGATACTATCTGAGAAAGTCTACGTACTGTTTTCATTCCTCGGGGGGCGTAGCAGTACTGACCAATGTTGGTCTTGGGTCTGCCTCGCTATCATGGTTCACCGGAACTAACTCGTCGACCGTGGTGGAGATGCCTTCCTCAATGGAAGGGGGAGAATCTTCCATGTCCTCCTCTCCACTTGTGGAGGGATCACCCAAGAGGGGAGCCGTTGCGGGGCTGCTAGACCCTGATGGGAAGTTGGTGCTGGCTTGGGCGGCAGAGGTCATCACATCAGGAGACTCATGCACTATAGAGACCATGGAGACAAAGGCGGTTGATCCAATCCCATCTTGCCTTCGGTCCAGGGGGCTACGCTTTATGAAATCAAAGCTGTAGTGGCGCGTTGGCTTGAGTCGGTTGCTTCCAGCTAGATGATACCGACATGTATGACGTACCGATGTTTCCATGAGCTTAACGTCCCGATATCGTACTGGGGTAGGAGGCTCAGGGATCACCTGAGCGTGGTTGGTATAGTAGTACGTGGTGATTTTCTGCCGTTGCATGGATCGGGAAATATGCCTTCCTCTGGTACCTGAAACAACAAATCATTGCCCCATGTTGGGGATTGTGGCCTCCAACCGATGGATTGGGAAGACATATGTGTCGTCCAAACCTGCCAAGGGATCACTCATGACATTGGCAGGCTCAACCTCACCTGCCTGGATCTGCTTGAACTTTCTCTTATAATAGTCAGCATCAAGATAACGGGCATCACAAGAGGCAAAAGGAGACGCATCTCCTTGGAGCACTACCACTGGACCCTTAAGGGTTTATTTGAGGCACTAGTGATATGATGAGGGGACCACTGCGTGAAGGTGGAGCCATGGATTGTCCATCAACTTGTTGTAGGAAGTGTCCTGAGAGAAACCCATAAATTTGGTATTGGCAATTAGTCCGCTGAACTGGGTCTTCAAGTGAATCTTTCTGAGTGGAGTTTTCTCTGTCCTATCATACCCCTAGATCCTGAGGTCAGAGGGAGTTAGATCATCCTCAAACAGCCCCAACTTCTGCAGTGTCTGAGTTGAGATTAGGTTAATCCTAGAACCAATGTCAGCAAGACAGCACTAGAATTCCATGTCGTTGAACTGGCCGGTGATGTACAGTGGGTGAATATGCCCCTATATGGGAGGGTCTTCATATTCACCGGAGAATGAGATAACATCCTGGCATTTATCATTCTCAACCATCTCGGTGTGGAAGGCTTCTGCAGCTGCTACCTCCGTCTCAAACTGGAGGGGGATCCTTAGAGCCTCGACGAGCGCCTCACACATTTTCGATGATAGGAGAATAGCCTCAACGATTGAAAGGCTTGGCGAAATGCCAACCAGTTGCTTCAGAACATCATACATTCGAGCCAAACATGAGATTTTGTTTACATGAAGCCACTCTGCGATTGAATGCACGACGTGTTCCGCCGGCCGGACCAGTGACTGACTGGTACTAGACACATCTCGGTGTTCACTAGTCGAAGCCCAGGAAGTGGCTGCCGGATTAGGGCCGGAAGGCTACGGTCCAAGATTAGGGCCGGAAGGCTACGGTCGGCTGGTGGGAGGGCAGAGCTGGTCGCGGCATGGCTGAGGCAGTTCTGCCTGATCCAGTAATAAAAACAGTGGTAAAGCAGAACCCGTCAACACCGGATGAATGGGTCGCGTGTGCTGAGCTCTGTATCGGGCCTGCTGCCTAGTTTCAGTGGCGTGCACGGCCTGGCTAGAGGTTCCAACTACCGTGCCCTGGTGATTAACGTAGCCACGGCTCCGCCGACATTGGCGATGGCTGGGGAAATTGGGAAGGTCCACCTGGCGTTCCTCATCATCGGGAGTCAAAAATGGATTTACCAACTCTACGGTATTAACCGAAGCGTACCCCAGACTTTCACTCGAGGAGCCATCCACTACCAGACGGAGACTCGGAGGGATCCCCATTTCTGGGGGCATAAATTCTCCAAAAGTGCGGGATGATGACGGCATTGGCAGGGCGAGTTCTTTCTTCTTGCGCCGCCACATGCTCTTTTGGGAGGAGGTAGGCTGGGACGACGATGCCAAAGTGGCGCTCGTAGATTCTGAGGGACCTGGCTATCTTCAGCGGGCACGAATGATGCCATGGGCACATGAGACCATCCTACGACCATTCAGTCATTATAATTCTGGGACCCATTGTCAGAAGCATATTTCCACTCATCCTTGTTGCCACTACTACCATCTGCTCTCACGAAGACACATTCCACTTATGTCGGGGATGGGCCCAACCTGACTATGTTGTTGTCAATATGGTATTGGAGCTAGTGCTTCAACATATTGCATCTCTGAATGGCATTCCCCAGGGTCCGGTGATAAGTGCAGTAGTTGGGATGATTAGTGAGAGGTGCCTCTTTTGGCTTCCGACACTCAGGCAGTCAAAATATCCTTTGTTCCAAGGCACTATGGAAATAACCAGGGACCTGGGCCTCAGAAAATGAGTAAGTATGATTCATTCTATCTAGAAAGTGGTATCATGGAGACTTTACATGACCAGGGGCAGGAGGAGCATGCCGAGGAGGCGGAGCCTGATTATCTCGCCTAGGTGGTGGCAGTGCGTTACACGGAGGCGCCTGCCAATTTTGAGGCGGTCGCTGCTGGGCCGGAGGCTGTGCCCATGGGGGTGGACCCCTATGGGGATAATGAGCTTGCCTTACTGGTAGAAACTCTAGCTACCTGGGGGCCTCTATCTGGCCCACAGCAGTGGGCTCAGCTCTGGAGGCTCTCCTTGCAAGGATTACAGGAGGCAGTGGGAACGCCTGACTGGCCTACTGTAGGGCTTCCTTGAGGCGCTGATCCTTGTATGAGAAGTCCCGAAACCCTCCGAAGTAATTCTAAGTGATCAGAGAAGGAACCAGATCTTCCTTGAAGTTCCTTATACACATTGTCAGTAATTTCTCCTGAGTTAGTGGCATGTCAAGGGAGTACGTGAGTCCCTTCCACTGGGCGACGAAGTCCGCGACTCGCTCATCGGTCCTTTGTTTTCACCTGAAGAGGTCAGCGATGTTCATCTTCTGAGTTGTGGAACTGAACTGGTAGAAGAATTTCCATTTAAGGTCCTCCCAACTAGCCACAAACCCGACAGGGAGCTGGCTTTACCAAACGAATGCTGGTCCTTCTAGCGTCTGAATGAAGCAACGGAGCTTGGTGGCCTCCTGTTGTGCCGGAGTCCCTAAAATAGGCCCACACCTTGAGTTGAAGTGGGCCAGGTGTTGTGGCGGGTCTTTGGTACCGTTAAAGGGGAGAATGTGGGCTTCCCAAATCCCGGTGGGGCCAGCATATCATCCAC